>JAYEAL010000337.1:0-33897 GCA_036419045.1 Scirpophaga incertulas
AAGTTTAAAACACGAATAACTATAACAATAACCGGCACAGCAAGTTAACCTCAAATCTACAGAAATTTGACACTTGTTTGTCAAGTGAAAATGAGTATAGTCTCAAATGATCGGCATACTTCGCTTCATGTCGGTTTCATTCGGTTTTCAAACTTGAGTCAGAGGCAATTCAACTCGAGTTGGTTCGTGTTAGCTCTACTCGAGTTAGACGATATCACTAGAAGATAGAGTAAAGACGCTTATTTTAGGTTTGTAAAAAGTTCTAGTTGAAAGATTACTTATGAAATAAAAATTAGTTTCTATAATCCGTATCGTTGGTGTGTAACGTTGAATTGCAAGAATTCTACTTTGAAAACACCAGAAAAGTTGTTTATTAAGGTTCCAAATAGCAAATCTATGAGATATGTTTGGTTAGAACTCGCAGGACAAAATATTCTCTAAAATCTCATTTATATCTTTGCGAGGATCATGGTAATGTAAGTAAATAAGTTTTTTCGATGACTCTTCTCTTAAAATACTTTTAATACAAAAATGTACTTAACCGAGATATTGAGGTTATTGTTTACATTGGTTGCTATGTTACCTGGCTCATTTGTTTACAAACATACACTTTATTTTAGTACTAATGACGTCATAACAAGAAAATCATTGCGGTCTGTGTTTTTGCTCACGAGATATATAGATAATAAAACTTCAGATTTTAAATTAGAAATATAAAATTAATCTTACGTTTTTATGAAAAAAATATATAATTTCTGCATTGTCCGGTATAAAAACTATATAAATATAATTATTTCACATTTTTATGTTATAACATGAAAATAGCCTATTGTAGCCTATGTGTTATTTTGATAAGTATACGCTATATTATTGTAAAGTTACATTAAAAGTCATTCAGTAATTTTTACGTAAAAGTATAACAAAAATCTATCCATTCAAATTTTCACGTTTATAATATTAGTATGGATTATTCGTAATAAGTGTAACCACAACGTTATATATATGTTATATATATAACTGTGTTATACAGTTCTGGTGAAGTGTCACACATCTTTGTAAGATAAACGTGACGATATATAATATAATACGAAAAAAGACTGTAACTTGTATCTAACATTTTAATTACGTACAAAGATACAACAATCGGCTAGTACTTTCAAAACGAAATGTTTCGTTTTGGCCTTTTTTTGTAACTTAAATTCTGACTGATTCTTCGATAATCTCTACTATCCCTACTAATACTAACTTTAAATCTAGAGAGTTATTTATTTTGTTTGTTTGAAATTAAATAAATATTGATGATGAATAGTATATTTATCAAGCAAGGCTACGTCTGTAATATAGCATAAAAATGGAGCATCAATTAAAAACATGGGTTTCGTTTACAACCTAAAGTTAATATGTATAGACGACAAAGTTATGGAACCAACTTTCGGCCGCGGTATTTCCGAACAGTTACGACATGGGAAGCTTCAAAAAAAGAGCGTATACTTTCATGAAAAGCCGGCAACGCGCTGATGACACCTCTGGTGTTGTTTGTGCTATGGGCGGCGGTGATCACTTACCATCAGGTGACCCGTTGGCTCGTTTACCTGCTCTAATATATATATAAAAAAAAAAGATATTCGTAATGTTTTCTATTCTTAAATATTACTTATATACTTTACCCACACTTCACTTCAGCAAGACTACTTATAACAAAATACACAGAAGTGTTAATTACTTCTGTGTATCTTTTAGACGTTTCTGTATGAAGCGTCAGATCCACATACATTGCGAATTAGCATAAAGTTATAACAATATTATCTACATTGCAACTAGTTCCCCTTTGTTCTGCTGGAGCTAGGAGAGACAGGCGCTGATTAGAAACAATGAAGTCAAACCAGCCGTGTCCAAGCTAACAAATTTAGGCAAGCACAAACATCGTACGTAAACTTGTTCAGGCAAGCGCTAAGTTGGGTTTAAGTCGGTCTTAACTAAAGGTTCTGTGTTTGACGTTTGCAAATGATCAAACCAACAATGAAGCTTATTGAATTGATCTGTGAACATATTCTGTATTTCGAGATCTGCAATAAAATTAAACAGGAATTAAATACAGGCTCATAGTTTACGCACGAAATCACTTAAAATTACCCTGTAGCTAATACCGACAAGTCGATTCGGATATATATCAAACAATATTTAGTAACAATATACTGAAAATGAGAAATCGACCAGTTTTTCAGGTCAGTACTACGTTATATGGAGACAATGAGTGATGTAGCTACTACTCTACTATGCGTGTTCGAGAGGTATTTCGCATGTAATAAACTATTTAACTAATTTGATTTGAATATTAAAAATAGTACAATTGTGTTATTGTTAGGGGTACAAAGTTTTCATACAAAAGTTATATAGTTTGCAAACGAATGTTAACTCGTAGTAGCTACACTGACGTATTACAATAATACGACAAGAATTTTTTAAATAGGTTCATGTTATTCGCCCGAGATGGCGATGGTTAAGTAATGGTGTGCGTCGACTCCATATAATGTAGTTATGGCGCTGAGATCTATCATGCTAGGCAAACCTTCAAAAATGTATTTTTTGCCTAGTGCAATCGGTACGCAAAATTAAATCCTATTACTTATTACCGAGAAATGTGGAGTCTGGTGGCGGATGATGTCTCGTTTCTCACTCAAAAGATTATTGTAGCTATTCAGCGAGATAATGCAGCCAGCAATAAAGACTGAATAAACTCATATGGGTCAATATACATTTTTATTTCAGTTTCTTCTATATAGTTTCTTTGTTAATATTTGTATAGCAAAAATTTAAAATGTTGTGTCATAAAATTAATAATTTAAATTTTATTTAAGTTCATTCATCATTGTAAAAACCATTGTTCAAATTAATTATCTCTGGTTTTTTGTTGCCTTGTCTTCCATGTTGTTGGTTTATAAAGTTACTAATAAGGCGGTCTTAAAATTTGTAAGATGTTTCTATAATAAGCACATAGAATTATGTAAAGACCATTGAGCTTCTATGAAATTACCTACTGTTTTATACTGAAATTGAACACGAAAAGTCGTATGATTTTTACCATTCAAATATATCAAGGCCCCAAGCCAAATTCATGTTTATATTCTAACCCGTGAATGGGTTTATTTGATAAGTCTATAACTGGGTGTTGAAAGAGTACCCGAGCTAACGAAAAGTTGTCTTGTTTAAAATTGTTACGATATTTTTATGTTATGGACGAATGCTGATAACGTTTACAACATACAGTTATAGCGTGCAAGAGAGAAACAAGTAAACCAAATCAGTATTGATACGTAGTTAATAACAACCAACAAGGCCTTTATTGGCTTAACAAGGTATAAAGTGAAGAATCCAGTTGAAATATTTAATTGGACGCATAGTGTTCGGTGGCCGAATAATTAAAGCGTCAACAGGTTTTGCTGAAGAAGCGAGTTCGAACCTTGGCTGGTCGAATATATTGTTTACTTATTTTATAATTATACATTTATATAGTGATTTCAAATAAAATTTGACAGTCACAAAAGCAAAAAGAAGACACACATTATAAAAATTATTTAACATAAGTATCTTAATAAGGTCAAGTATAAGCTAATTGAAGAAAAGGAAACTCTGAGGGTCAGAATTTTTATATCCTTTTTACAAAATTAAATATCAACGTGACAGTAATAATTCATTAACATGATTGGATCAGTTTCATTTCAAATTCCGATATATAAACTGCATTTATCAATGTTAAAACATTTCCTTATTAATTATCCAAACATTTTAGTCGGCTACATAATCATGCACTTTATAATAAACATGTTTGATTTTAGCCGTTTGATTTATGCTGTATTGCTGGATTTGGGATTACATTGTAAATTATTTTTCGTGCCTGTTATTTGTTGTATATGGTGGTTATTGAATGAAAATCACTAACACTTTTAACAAAATAAAGGCTTAGTTTTATTGACTATTTACACAAGGTGACGTATTTTGGCGTAACTTAGCTTAAAATAGATATAATTATTTTTGTAATATTAATGAAGTAAAAAAAGAACTCTTACTAAGAATTTTAAAACACATTGGCACATATGTTTAATATTAAACTTTACATTTTCGTTAAGAAATTACGAGCAACATTAACATCGTTTCAAAGTACAGACAGGTTTGAAGCTCCGACACTCTTGTTCATGTTGCAATGTTGAATCAATTCAATACATTACTAGATTAGTTTATTTTAGTTTGTAGACAATTTAGTTACAATTAATGTATTACTTTATAAAATAAAGTCTTTAAATTGATAGATTAATAAATACGTACACACGGAATGTATTCTTCCAAATGAAATAAAATATTTAATATATTGCATCGAACACAAATGGTACTTTATACTCGTATACGGCACCCATGTAAGAAAAGAAAAAAAAAGGAACATTCATTGGTTTAGTTATATATTACCGCTTTTATTATAATTTCCTTTCGGTAATCTGTGTTAGAGTCCTTATTGTAATTGACTAAAAGACAATAGATATTATACTATATATATATTGATTGCAAACTAGCTGAGAAATATTGTAGAAGCAATAGTGTCCCTCCCCTTAATACATGTTTGCGGCATATTTGGTAATGTCATAATTTGATAAAGCCGCCTAATTTATAGGAGCTATTAATAAAATTCCCAATAACTTAGTTATACGCTTATTTTTTTAAATGTGAAATATTTTACATATAAGTGAATGTTTAAAAGTGTTCGTTTCATTCAAATCCAGATGAGAAATGTGGCTAAATTCGTTAAACATATTTATTTTTTCCATTCAAAATATATCGAAAAACAAATTTTTAAACACATGATTATGAAATTAAATATATTAAATTTAGTTAATTATATAATAAAAGAAAAGGCTGATCCTGATAGGCTACGTAATTGCAAAGCCTACCTGGTAACACTCATGTGTTTCTAAACCTACTCGTATTTTAGAAACCTACAGTAAATATTACATTCATATACTAATATTGTTCGCACTTTTTAACTTTTGGCAATAACTACTATTCTTAAATTTTAATATTAAATCTTAGTAGTTAAATCGAATATAATTAAGCAGCAGGAAGTGAATCACTTGATTTTATTATCAAATATAATAATATATCATGTGACATTTCCAACGCAGTAACTTGTCGCGAGAGAGCAAAGGTGCTGCTGACATAGTTCGTCGTCTCATGAATATGAATCACAACTTAAGCTTGGAGCATAGTTATAGTGAACTTTGTATCAATATTACTTCGAGTAATGTATGGTGTTATGGTAGTTACTAAGCATGGAGTTACCTTTTGATTAAAGGACAAATTTAAAATTCATAAGTTAACTCAGATCATTTAATATGCAATTGTAAATTAAGTTGATAAATAGTTTTTCTGTCTGTTGATCTTCGTCAATTAAGCACTTTAAACCATAAAATAAAATATTTTTGTACAGATAATAATGTCAAACAAGTGTCCGAGCTACTTAATGACTACCAACGAGCCAATCGTATAACAATTATACATCATGAGGTTCATCGACGTTTTCAGCCAATTGCATATTCACAGATTTTCAATGTTTCGAAGAAGTCCCGCGTCACTGAACACACTTCGACTTCCAGCGGAATATAAAATTTCAATTTTTCAATTTCACAAAGTGCCACCGAAGGAGATTCCATGTCGTCGAAGAAACCGGCGATGTGAATCACAATTGACCGAGTTGTAAATTTAATTCAGTTTTGCATTCACTGTGGAATGATTTAAAACTTTAAGCTATTCAATCTTCATTGTAGTAGAAAAAACATAGATAGGTATGTAGGTTACTTACATATACAAATCTTTGCATTTTATTATTTTTTATGCTTATAATAAAGTTTCAAATAAACTTGATAAGGGTTAATTTCAACCTGAAGTATATCAGTGCGGACGCATACGGTGCATATACATCGCATTAGACAATAAACATTATGAAATTTACGACGTGATTTTTACATATCTTTTGTGAAGCTATTACAAAGTGTGAATGAGGTATGCCACTAGAGCTACAACTTGCGCGCTGCAGAACTGCTGAATTTGTATATTGTCCTAGGAAATAGTAATAACTGTATATAATCATTTCATAAACATTCTGTTCGTGTAATGTACCATCTGAAACCGCTGATACCATCAGCGGTTTCAAATAATTAATAGGTTCTCTCTCAGTGGACTGTAGTTTTATGGTTCTATACTCCATTCATGGATGATTCAATTATACTAGTTATACATCTGTATACTGTATACATTTTTGTCCTAAAATGAGTCAATGTAATGTAATATGTGGTTTGCCACAAAACAATCTTTTCGTAATCCTGATAAATATTTTTTAACCATAACAACGATTAATAAAGCAATTTTTTTAATTATAGCAGAATTTATGAAATAATGCGAAATGTACGTATTGTAGATAATCTGTGGCAATTTTTAAACAATGTTTATAATCCATGAAATGTGATTTGAATTTAAGTACAAATTATGTACTTAGAAAACGAAAGAATAAATACAAAAGACAAACTAGCTATAATAAATATATATTGTTATTGCCAACAATTGCAATGGGAATTTGTTTAGTACTTCTTATTTCGTGCTTTTAAGCTAAACTTTTAGGTCCAGTGACCTAACAGTCGACAACAGAATGGAATGAACGATCCGTTCGTAATGAAGTCTCGTGCATTGACAGAGCACTCGACTGAATTCCGATGACGGTACATTGCAGGGTAGTCCATGTTTTATGGAGAGCATCCGGCGATTGTGCGGGTCAATTCCCTGCACCACTCTAAAGTATTAAACTGTGTGTATAATTCAGTTCGTGTGATGGTAATGAGACGACTAAAGTATCTATATTTCACAACTGATGAGAAATTTGAATATTATTATATATCACCCGAAACAAAACTTTGCTTTTGTGGTGCAACATGAGAGAACTTCCAATAATTTACTATATTAGTTTACCAGCTATCCTTTCCAGCTATCCGGTTGCGGTTTGACGCGTGCTATCACAAATTTTACCAGACATTACAAATGTTTTGAAATAATGCTGTTTATCTATTGAAGTATATATTAGTAATAAATAATAATTAAACTCCTTCTTTTCACTAATAATATAAAAAAAATATTTATTGATCCTAAGAATTAAAGGTCTTATATCAGCGTATCAAAATTTAAGTATAGCGAATCGCCTTTAACATTTTTAATTATCAGGATCATCCTTACTAAAACTGTATATGTTTTCGAGTTTAACTTTGAACGTTTTCAAACCCACTGGCCCAATGCGGGTTGATGCATGTGTTGACACTTACTGGGCAATTGGGCATTGTGTATTCAACGAGAGGGTTCATTGGGAGCGGATTAGGATCCCAGCATTCCATTTGTGTTATTCAGAAGTGTACCAATGCCTTTTTTTAGATATAAAAGAGGCATTCCAATTCCAAGTCATGTAGACTGTATTGACAGATATGTCATTAGAGTCTACATAACTCTGTAACGTAGATTGGTTGGAGAAAAGCTCCAATGAACACTCGAACTTGAGGGAAATAAAATACATTTATTTTAATAAATAGCTGTATCTTGTATTACTGGAGTAATATGAATTTTACAATTGCGTTATGCAACAAAAAAAAAAAATTTTCTATTGCCTTTCTACCAAGTTACAAATAGGTATTGTGAAGTGAGAACTGTAGATGTTACGGCGGCCAAGTCATAAGATCGTTCCCACGAAAATAGAAATATTCCCGAAAATAGAGAGAATTTTGTGAAAACATCGGACGTTTTCCTTCTGTTAGATGCAATGTTTGGGAAAGTGCCATGAACTCTGTCATTGCAATAACTGAAAAAGAGCATAGAAAAGCATACTGTAGTTTCATTTCGTTAGATAAAATCAATATTACATAAAAGATAAGAATAAAGTAAATATATTCCACTGTGGGCTATTTTAATGGGTACTTTAGTCCTACTGTCACATAAACGATTAGACATTTGAAATGGAATTGTTACACTTAACGATTACGAACGAATTAAGAATAGCAGAGTCATCTGGAAACAATGTTAAAAAAAGTATTTGAGTCGATTGCGTTAAATATATTGATTGTATTATTTGCCTTGACTGTAATTTTATTGAAATATATATGTTTTATCAAAACGTTATTTATTTTATTGTTTACTAGTGCGTACCTATATTTTTAAATGCCATGATCTTGCTTTATGATTCACAAATTCAATTATTGTAATGAAAAAAAATTGAATTATTTCAGAAACATAAATATTTCTCATTAAAAGTCTGCAGTTCATAGAGGTTGCCGTAAAAAAACGAGAGGTGCTCAAAAGCTATCGATGTCTTCGTATCGAGTGGAATTATCTCAAGAGCGGGGACTTTATCCAAACGGGGATTAACTTAATTCCCCGGTTACTCTATTTACTTAATCGATGGTAGCTGACAAGTGTGCGAGTATTACGGCTACTGAAACTGGAAAACAAAATGTCTGAATAGCTTATAGACTGTCAGGAGTGTGCTTCAAGTATTACTCGTTATTTATTAACTGATATCTAAAATTAGTCAATGTTTAATTAAACATTAGGCAGCATAACAATTATTTTATTAACACTATCACAGCTTCATTATTACATCATTATTGTACCACATATCCATCCCTACCGAGCCGAGCACGAGCCTACCCTAACTATTTTTGGAAAATTTAGGCCTTAGTCACGCTGGACCAGCTTTAAATTTTTCATCAATTGTATGCAGTATGTATGTACATATAAAATTAGGAAATTAAAAAATACACATTGGTATACGACAATGATTGAACTTCCTATTAGAAGCCCATACCGACACATCAGCTGCTATTCGGTCTTATACAATATGATCGAATTGCTGCTGAGATGTTAATACTTGTTACATAAAAAAGTAAACATATTGAAATGCAAAGATTTCAAAATGTATATTACATATTTAAAATATACTTACATTTTAAATGTAATGGACAGCTTGTCCTACCGGTACTTTTACATCAGAAATATGTGTTTTTCATTGGATCTTTCTTTTAATTTCTTTATAATTTGCTGAACTTATGTGCTTGCTATGTAGAATAAGCTCCCGAAGATTTCCCCGGGGAGTACGGTATAAGGTTCTTAAAGAAGAAGGTAAATAGGTTTTAAAGAGATGTTAACGTCATTATGATGCCTCTGATGTTGCAGGCATTTATAAGCTACGGTGACTGTTTAAAAGCAGGCCGTAAGCCTTATTATCACCATCGTGGTATAAAAAAACAACTCGTTCCATAAATTTCCTGTAGTTCCGTGGGCTACTCATTTTCCGCCACCGTGTGTCCGGGTAATAGCTCTCTCAGTCTCAGTATTCCCACCACGGTCCCGTATCACAGTAAATCCAGGCGTACCAGGTAATGTCGAACATTCTTTGGGACGCTACCTGGAAAATATTGGCCGTATTGATACAAAGATCCGTGAATGGATTCCAGCCGGATTATTGCCGTGAAATAAAATGTGTATCTTTAGAACTTGTCTAGGTGGGATTTTTTCTTTGAGACAAGGCGCTTTTCGTGTTAGAAATAGGTTCGATTTTTGAAATTCTATGTAAGAGGAACGGAATTTCTTTAAAAATGTACGTTCAATTCAGAGGATTACTACCCAGATGTGAATGCACTAGTAATCATATTTCTAGTATTTTAATATTTTACTTTTATATTATTATTATTTACATCACGGACTCTTAGTGTATATCCCCTAATATTTAATTAAATATTTCATTACAATTTAATTATTTGACACAGTAGACCAGAATAACCTGATACTTTGCGTATATTTTACGATATATGATTTTTAACGTCATATAAAACCTTATTATTTTATATATTTCTGTCTGAATATATTAGTGCGTGCAGTGCTCTTTTACTGTTGAAAGGGTAATTATATGGCAGTGTACTTTTTTAGTAGCTTGATTTTACAGCTTACAGGTCAAGTAATTAGATGACTTAATAGCCATGGTAATCTAATGTGGATTACTTTGGCTATTAAGCCATCTAATTACTTGCCAATATAGTACTAATAATATTTTGGAGTTACTCAAACTAAATTTGTGGTCGGGTTGATTGTTGGTCAATAAAAAAATCGATAAATAGATTGGTCTTAGTGGGATCTACTCCAAAAATATCTACGTATAATAATGGAATATCCTAAACATTTTTATCGCAGTCCAGTTAAATAAGCAAACGCCTGATTTATCCAGTTAGATTAGAATTACTCGTAACTTTTGCTCTTCCACTTAAATAAAAATTTGCCGCATCACTCAGCAGTATCACTCTTCTTTTTATGGGCAAGTAATTAATTGCGTCTAAGTCAATTTCGATCTCACTTGAGTGCTAATAAGGGACTCTGTACACTTGGCAGGGCCAGCGTTTTCATTTCGTTAGTATTAGTCAGCTCGAAGCAAATACTACAATGTTGTGCTTTATTATTCTTGTTCCAAGTAGATTGTTCCAATCAGCTTCAGTCAGGGTTTCGTTAGAGGTATACCATACCATGAAGCACTATTAAGCTTTGAATTAATGGCACAAGAACTAATTTAGATTATTTATACATATATTACTTGCTGACTCTAACTCCCCCTAACTCATATGAAAAAAGAAATAAAAAATAGTTCTAGTATTCTTGACAGAGACAGAGATAATTTATATATTTGCAGGTTTGTTGCGAATCTTGTAAGTACTATGTGTATAACTATTTATTATCAACTGAACAGTTTTCAGATTGTTTGCCAACTTTACTTTATAATCTAGCAGTGACGATAATACCGCTCTGCCTAAGTGTATTGCAACCCTAAAAAGCAACCATTTGCTCTTGATTGTCGAGTCATTAGATTTATTATGTAACAATTATTGTTATTACGTTGAGTGGAATGTTTCAATTTAAGTAGAAGCTACTGAGCGATTTAAAAATTAGTTTTAATGTTAACAACAATAGGGTAGACGACTACAACTGATTATGGCCGTTTTTATACTATAATAATCTGATTTGAGTAATTTCTATCTCATGAAAGTATGTCAATATAGAAATTTCAGTAATTTTTTTATTTATATTGTTTTTAGATTTCAAAAAAATGTGCAATTATTATTTACGTAATTCTAATGAAACGAACACATTTCTAGCATTCTCACATTAAATGTAACATTTTTTATAAAGAAAGTATACCTTTAACTTACAAATAACAAAGTTATTTTAATATTTGTTTATACACTCATAAAAATTAGGCGAGTTTACTTAATTATGACGTCCCGATGGCAGTGCTTTTAGTGTGAAGCGTTTTAGAGAAATCCACGACAGCGCCGCAAACATGTCGATGTATCTTCAAAAGTAATAGGCACAGGTATACTGTTAGTTTTATAATAATTCTCAGTTAAAGGAGTACTCTTATTTTACTCGTATATAGAATTTAAAAAATTGTCGTCTAATTGATCTGATTACGGCGAGTAATGTTGTTATACATCGTTCAATTAAGCTCGTAATTTTAACATATAGTAGCAAAAATAGTTACGTTATTATATCGTAAATCACATAAAAAACTTTATGTTATATTCAAAATGATAATGGTTTTCGTGGAGCAATTAGAAATATTGTCGTATAGTAGGCAATCTCTAAGATAATATGTTGGCTAGCTTCATAGCACAGCGTCATCGCTGTGACGCTGTCACAGCTTATGTAGGTTGCAACATGGTATATACTTACTACACATATATAGTTTATACAGTATAGTTTATATTACGAATGCGGTACCTAAGCAGTTCATCGTAAATAATATATAGTCCTCGATTATGGTAGATGCACTAGCTATACAAACTACGGGGGCAAACGACTCTATTTTATAAATCATAAAAATTATAATGTTTAATGCTGCTATATTCTGCTATATTTGTATTATCAGAATATGTAAATGTAGTGGATGTATCATTTGTTTTGGTTAGTTGGGTTCTCTTTTATATTTTTACAGTTCTAACTTTTACATTTCGTGTAAGTCTTATGACTAAAGAGTGTTGTACATGAGTGTGTTGATAACAACATCCATTTAAAGATGTGCATGTATGCTTACACGTGCGTTAACTAGGTATATTCTCTGTGACAATTAGTTACAGTTATGATACAACAAAAAAACGGCTAAAACAGCATCAAAAAAAGTGCGTAATAATGATACTCTTCCGAATGGTGGGTTTGTAGATATCTTAACGCCCCAGAGGCTCTCAAACTTTTGATGAAAGGTACTTAACGGGGCCGTTTCGTGTTGATTGTAGTTGGCGATTGCTGCTTTACCGAGATAAAACGACGCAAAGTTTACAACGTGAAATGTTCGCCTGTTGTTTGTGTTTAAAACTTCGCTAACTAACTGCTGAATTGTTGTAATAAGGCCTTTTTCATCTTCCATCAAGGTAAATTGTTTTGTAACTTTGTTTATTGTAAATAAATTACAAACTAATGCAAGCTCTTTTAGTTTTCTTACTAATAGATATATGTCTCCAATGTCTTTTTCAATATCAGTAGATGCACAAATGCCTGCGCGAACATTATTAAAGCTTAACTTATTAAATTATATATAATTGTAGCTATTTTACGTAAAACCCAATTACTATTTTATCACCAAACCGGATTCAATAAACACCGCGCCGGCCGTAATCTTGGTGAAACCGTACTTTCTTTGGACGTAAAAATTCTATCAGCAGACCACACAAGGATCCTTTCACGCCGTACATTTGGGTCGAGACTCTGTGCGACAATGCCCGGATTTTGACGGATTACTGCTTCAGTCAGGTAATAGTGGCAGTGCGATTTTGTAATATCTGAGGCATATACCTTAACGAATTTTATTTTAAGTTTTCAATGATTCCAGTAGCATGCCTATAAATGTCCAAATCTCTAAATGATTTGTCTAGTTTGTCCGTTAACTGCGTTTCAACGTGAGCAAATATTTAGATCAAATAGATGAGAATCGTTTATCTCTAGTTCAACAGAGAAACTAGAGGTCACGTCTCACTCAATAGATTAAGTTAGGTAAGTTGGAATATTTTAGACATATTTTCTCTAATCTATATTTATCTCCTATTTAGTCAGTCAATCGTAAATAGTGTCGAAGATCAATATAATGCATGCATTACGCGTAATATATCTACAACATCTTAATTGTATGTAATGAATAACCCGAATGTAAAACCTGGTGTGGATTCGACTCACATAAGCAAAATGTGGGCTGTTTTGCTGCCCAGTTTTTCAGTCAGTCGTCAAGTTATCCATTTCTGTATGTAAGAACCGTGTTAACTTAATGAACTTGCTAGTATTTACTACTTTCCATGCAAGAAATAGCACCTTACTTTATTCTCCGTTAGTCCAGTATATTACAGTTAGCTAGTGAGTAGTTCAGCAGTTCCGCTATTACAGTCTCGCGGCGAAGGTGTGTGAGTAGCATGAAGAATGTGTGGCACTTTGTATTTGCCCCAAGTCAGACAGTCACCAAAAACGTTATGTGATCCGGTGAATGAATACACAAATTTTCTTTAATGAAGGTACACAATTCGAGAAGTCGAACATCAGTTCCTGTGGGTAACCTCAGTCGATTGTGTGGACTTAATAGCGCTACTAGCTGTGATCTCTATGTTTTAGATACATCAGCGCATTTCTATAATTTTAATGTAACTTGTAGTGCCCTTAAAGTCCATATATCCAACGTATTACGTTGCTTTTATTATGAAAGGTTATTAATCTACAAGTAACTGAAGGTAGTATGAGTCGTGCTTCTACTTTATAATAGGGTGTCCTGATCGGGTAGCTAGTGATTGGGGACAAATATTTTAATAGAATTTAAACTAAATTTATATAAACACGTTTTAACGTTAATTTGAATTGATTGAAATAAGATTACATTTCACAACTTTGTAAATAGCCATTTCATAATATTTATTTAAAGATTTAAATTTATATCAATTTACTCTGTTGTAGATTGAGTGACCTGAATTAAAAAAAGATCAACGTTCAAAATTTTGTGATATAGTGATGTGGAGCGGCAATTTTTGTTTGAAAAAACTTGTATGAAATACATTATAATTATTGTAAACATAAATTAAGTTATCAAATATGACTGACTTGTGACTTGCTAAAGTAAATATATTAATTTCTTCAAATAAGTCTTTCAGAAATTTTCTAGGTTCTTCATTATAGATAGTATTGCTTACTCTTTTTTTTAGCAGAACTACGTCTGTTTGTCAAGAAATCAATTTAAAAATCTCATTGCGAATTCCCAGAAATTTTGAAGTTAGCGAAAATACCATTATTAAATTTTCCAATAATTATTAATTTCCTCACGTTTGCCATTAAACATTTTACAGTTAGTTTTATTTCATTTAGTGATAAATTGGTAAAATATTTTAGACAGTATACTATGTACTTGCTATTTTTCATTAAGCCTCAGAAAACACGTACATAAATACATTTATTAAAATGTACTAAAGAAGCACGGCAAATTCTCATTACTGATTTGATAATATGGATCAAATTGGCCCATAAATCTTCAGGTTTTTCACCGATCATTTTAATTAATTTCTATATGGCTTCAGTATCGATGTAAAAAATATTCTATGAGATAGATCGAGATCGATATCGATAGATCGATAGAAGAGAAGATCACTTCAAAAAGAGTGCCACATTCAAGCACAAGTTGAAACTATTGGTAATTTCTGCAATCCTCAATATTGGTGACTGCAACATTTGATTTCTATATTTTATTATTAAGTTCCAAAAGTAATTTTACATATATTCAGAATAATGCAATGTGAATACAAGTTTACAGTAAAAAAAATATTTAAAGAACAACTTCTACCTACCCTAAAGTAGTTTAGGTGGATTGCTCACTTATAGAAAACGCTATTTATAAATTTTGTGTTGTTGTGCATATTCATACCAGGTTATAGTTTCCGTCAAAATATACTTTGTTCTAAAAGTCTCCATAGCTAGCACATAGTAATGTTTACCTTTTTCTAGAACAAAGAAGAAAGATGCTGAAAGTGTTTTTTGATGTTATACTAAGTGAAAGATTTTACAAGTAGACATAACCAATATATATGTTGTAACTTATACAGCTATACCATGTAATATGACATAAATACGTTGTTTCTTTCTTTCTTTAAACACTAGTAATAAGCACTACCAATCAAAAGGCTTTGATGTTAAAAATACAAGCAGCCATCGTTGTTACCCCAACCAGCGCAACTTGCAGAAAATTCCATCTATTATCCGAACATCGGAGGCACTCTGCGAGTAGTTAGACGACCCAGTTTCAACTTACGTAACAGTTTGGGTGCCGGTGGACTTTCGGCATAGAGTTTGTTCGCTGTATATGACGGCATTTTGGTGTGTAATATTACTTTAATAGGTGTACAACCTGAAATTTCGTGATTTGAAGTCAACAAATAACAATACTGATTCTGGAATAATTCCAACTCGCGTAAAATGTTGACTCTCATACAACCGCCAGCATATCAAGTTATCCCAACCTGTCATTGTATACCCTAATTGACGTTAAACTCTATGAGTTCAGTATCCGTATCTTGTTAACCAAGGAAACCTTTATTTTCTAGTAGTGGGAATCTCACGAGTTAGCCACGAAGCCATGCTTGTAGTTATATCAGGTGGCGGGATGAATGCAAGCATTTGTACCTTAGTCATGGTTGTTATAATATATTTTTACCAAATTTATTTATATACTAGCGGACCCGACAGACTTTGTCCTGTCAAAAAGATTTGTACAGTGGCAGTTTTTTGTTCCTAATTATTTTATAGATAATGTCGCATAGCCAACCAAATCGCAAAAAAAGTCTAAATGACCTATTACATTTTGTGGCTATTCAATTTTGGAACGTGACATTAAATCCTCCAACGATGTATTCTGTGCTCCAACGCACGCACGCACACTGTTTTGATAGATATGATTGAATTTCAACTATATGTAGCGTTAATAAAGCGCAAATTGACTCTTTGATGTTAGGAACACACCTTCATTGCTTAGACAACAGTGAGTGCTTGCAATATGAACTTTATACAATAACAATAAAGCTCAATTCGACTGTACGTTTTAGTTAGAAAACGTTTGCATGGGAAAATAAAAGGGCTGTTTTTAGGGTATTTCCGATAATTATTCGAATTTTCCTCATTGTAAAAACCCTCCTTGAACTTCAACGAACATTAACAAAAAAGAATTGGCCAAATTGGTCCAGGCGTTGTTGAGTTATGAGCTTACCAACACATTTTGCGATTCATTTTTATATATAAGATGTATAATATTTGTATGTCTATCCGTTACCCTAGATGTCATAACGCAAGCCTTACAGAGCTTACTTTGGGCTAGACTAATTGGTGTAAGTGGAAGAAATATGTATTATTATTTATTTATATCACAACTATAACCAGTTTTTGTTTCATAGAAACAAAAAACAAACAAAAATTTTATCTATATTTGTATATATGTGTAATTTTACAACAAGGATACTCACCAACAAATAATAAGATCTAATAAATATAAACAAATAAATTTTAAATAATCGTAAATTTGAAATCCTTTTCTCAAAATCTATTTCAGATGATCCGAAAATAAACCCTTTTACGGTGTTTTCATTTATGGCTCTACAATCATAGAAACATAGAATAAATAGTAACTTCGATCTACGCCCAAAGCATGAGGGTTTAATTTTGAACGGGCACATGCTGTTATAATAAGGAACTGACCTTCAGATGGCCATTTATTCCCAAACCGGATCCGTCCCCGTTCCGATGTCGTTGGAATCTTCGGGAGGGTGTTACGGGTAGGGATCTTTATTGAGATGTAAGGATAGGTAATTAATAATTATTACCTTATATCTCAAAGACAATCCCTAAGTCGCATGGCAAATTATTAAAGTAGTATAAAATCAGTGTTGTGTAAAAGGATGCCAAGACTGAATTAAAGTTACAATACCGTATGATCATATTTATTTTTCCTGTAATTTTAATAACATTAGTTTATTTAAAGAAAACTACAATTTGCCAAAGTAGCGCCTATGTCCTTAGTATGGAGTATTGTTAAGAGCTTACTACATTATTTTTTCATTGATTGTCTAATTAACGTTTTCAATGTCCATTTATATCTCGTAAAAGTTTTATAAAATTAACTTTTCAGATTGTCAAATAAATAGGCTAACGTTAATATGGTTACAGAACCTTACTGAATCGAATCGTACGATTATATTTAAGAGTCTTACGTAAATTTTTGTAGTTAGGTTAGTAAGTTAAGTTAGTAGTTAGGTAAGAACCTGATAATAATTTTAGTAGTCTTTTTACTCAGTGTCGATCGCTGATGCATCTCCAACATTATTTGCGTACATTATGCGCGACACTTCAAACTTCGGCAAGTCAATAAATCTCTACGAACCCACTTTGCAAATAGTTTGCAATCGAAGCGCATATCTAGCTGACCGCCTATGATTTGTGTGCCTGCCGATTAGAAGCACGATAAGTGTGGTCACTGGTAGCTATTTTAGCTATTATTGATAGTAATTGGTAATTTAAATTGTAGTGTACATTGTGTTCCTAGATTATGCAAAAATAGGATATAAGTGAGAGCAGAAATACAGATGTATTTATTATTACAACTCATCTGTCCCGTACGAGGGTAGGTTACCATAAATATGTTAGGATATGTTAGATAGTAAAATAGTCTACTATAGTTAACTTTCCTCAATTTTTTTCTTTTTGATGTTATAATTACACTATCTAATTAGATTGTGTTACTTAATAGCTAAAATTTTAACGTACCTAACATAATGAACGAGATTTATATTGACCAGTATTCAGAACTTCCTGCTATGTTGTCAGCATAATTTAATTTTATTTAAAATAATTATCTTATCATTAATATAGAAGTATAATGAATAAAATGATCACAGGAACTGTCTGAAAAACAGCGCTGTATAAAAGGTTTTGGAGTAAAGGAATGTGGTGGTTAACTGACCAATTATTAACTTATTCGTGCATCAAATTCAAACACATATTTTTCTGTAGTAATTTTCGGAATTTAATATTATCTTAGTAACCTAGCAACATAATCATAGAGGAGATATATACTATCTAAGAACTATGGATAAACAATATAAGACTAACGTAGTATCTATATAGTTTATGTAAGACTAAGACAAGTCGCCACAAGGTCCTTTTACAGCATATGCTGAGCCAGTTCCCTTTTGTCTCGAGTATTGTGCTCTCAGTAAAACTGTAAAAGATCTCGGGTTGCACATTGATTCCACATTGAATTGGCAGACGCAAGTCACTAGTGTAAGTCAGCGGGTTACCTGGACCCTACGAGCACTTTACAGACTGAAGAACTTCTTACCCATCAATACTAAGACGATGCTTGTGCAGACCTTAATCCTTCCCATCATCGACTATGGTGACGTGTGTTACTTTGATCTGAATTCAGACTTGCTGAATAAACTTGATCGGCTTTTGAATTATGGCATTAGATTTATATATTGTCTCCGTAAATATGACCACGTTTCCGCCTACAGACAAGAGCTGAAATGGTTACCCATCCGGTTGAGAAGAAACGTGCGTGCTCTAACTACTCTCTACGCTCTGCTTAACTGTTCATGTTCTCCCCCTTTATTTATTATCTCATTTCAATATCTATGTTCTACTCACTCTAAAACCTTACGGTCGACTAACAATCTTTCTTCTTAGCTGTCCTCAGCACACTTCTCACTCTGTGCACTCTTCTTTTTCAAATTCAGTCCATACTTCTGTGGAACTCTCTCCTTATGAAATCAGGATGGCACCACTCGGGCCTCATTTAAACGAAAGGTCGTAAACATTTCTCGGATATTATGGCACAAGCTTGATCTTGCAAGGATGTTGTAAAGGAATTGGCAGATATTAAATAATTAATATTTACATAGTTCATTATATTGTTATTTATTTATATAAATATATATATTTATACTTGTATATATATGTTACTACATAGTTTTATTAAATATATGTATATAATTGTATTATATATTAGTTTTAATAATAATATGTATCTGCAGCATTTTATTCATACAGATACCTTCATATTTAAGTATAGACCTATCAAAATCTCGATGCACCTACACCACATCTCCACACCACCCAAAGGTTGGCTGGTAAAGAATACCTTAGGTATTAAGCCCGCCTATGTATTTTTTTCATAAAGTTTAATAATAAAAAAAATATGTTTACATTTAATGAATGAATTATACATACAACATATATATATATATATATATAATATATATATATATATATATTATATATTAGTTAATTTATAATTTTATGTGTGTGCGTGCGAAAATTTTTAGTTTTTAAATACAATAAATGTAAAATAGTAATAAAATAAAAATAGTTAATAACCGTAAGTAAGTATATAATCTGTCGTCACTCACTGTTTTTAACCCTCGACGCAAAAAAACGACGGGGGGTTATAAATTTGACGTTGACGGTGTGTGTGTGTGTCAGTGTGTATGTGTGTGTCAGTGTGTGGATGTGTCTGTCTGAGGCAACTTAGCTCCCAAACGGATGATCCGATTTTAATGCGGTTATTTTTATAAATACTGTGACTTATTAGTGAAAGAATATAATAGTTGTACAGTTATGAAAATATTTAATATAAAATCTATTTATAATAAATGTAATATCAGATTTATCTTATACTTACCTATACGTAGGCTCATGCCTGTATCTCCATAGTTTGGGTAGAGGTGTAACAAACATCCACATGACTGGCCAGTTACACTGAAGTAAATAGTAGGGGGCCAATCTATTGTGCCGGAGTACTTACGAGAGCTTTAATTGAAGTAGTATTACTTTGTTGTTTCTTACTAATTATATTTTACTATAGATGACGCTTATACATTCTGTGCTAAGTTTAAAAAACTGTCCCACTTTGTATATCATATTTCTCTTTTATTGTTTCCCGAGATTAAATGAATCATACGAAAGTACAGAGATATATTGTAGTGCTACGATTGTAGTTATAGGACAGGGTTTGATCTACTTGGAGAAGTTTAAATAATGACTTATTCCTTGTTACTTAGAACACATATATTCATTCACTTTCACAATTATTACACGTTTGAATAATAACAATGTTTTAACTCACGTATGACTGTCACTTGAACAGTGTTGGAGCGATCGAAGGTACCGAAGACAATAACGGACAGCAAGAACTATATTGTCTAGGCTGAACCGTAGAGTTAACTGAAGATATGCACTGAGCTCGAGGAACTGAGAGGAACTGAACTTTTAGATGAGTTATTGATATTTATACATCACTTAATTATCATTACAATGACGTGGTTGTCACGACATGGCGTGGCCATTAGAGGGAGTAAACATAACAATTAATTAATGGCTGTCCAAAGGGATGTTTACTTATTAACTAAATATCCAAACATACTTAATGATACTCTTAACTAAACTAACATCCAAACATCCTTAATGAACCACTTATCTTAAGTTTAAAGTTTATGTGGTATTTTTCAGCACAAAGGAACAAAGAAATATTACTTAACAAAGAATGTGAATTTCGGTACATTACAATCCTCCCTTCTTTAAGAAAGACAATACCTTGTCTTTTTAAGTATTACTAACATTAAGAATTCTTTATAACAAAATTATTTATTTCTAATCAGACGTATACTTATTCATTTTTTATCTCTATATAACATTACTTATAATTTAGATTAATGTTTCTAAACATATTTTTTTTTTGATCATAGATACAATATCAGTTATGTTAGTTAATTTTTAATTGAGCTATCCTAGAACTTCTTCTCAAAGGAGTTGTTACAGTTTCGTTATTCGAATTCGTTGATGGTATTTCATCAAGTTCAATATCATGTGGATTATTGTTTACTTTTAATGTTATGCAATTAGTTATTCTAGCACAACAAGTTTTAGAGTCTTCTATTGCTAATAGTCTATTCTGACGATTGCAAAAGAATTTACGTTGAATAATGTATTTTGCTAATCTATACAATATGTAACATACAATTGCTTTAATTATAGACCAAATTATAAACATAAAATAAAAATTATTAGTTACTCTGCTAAATATTGAATCATTTTCTAAATTTGAGATAATTTCGTCAATCTTATCAATCTTATGGCTAATTACATCTAAGTTTTCTAAATCTAATTTTTTATGTAATTTTAAAGGTATAAATTCTATTGAAGACATGTTCTTATTTTTTATTTTCTTACAACAATCATCGTTTTTTAATATCAATTGGAGGTAAAACAGAATTATAATCACTATATAAACCTTTTATTTCTGTTTGTAAGATAATATTAGATGTAAACAATTTGCAATTATCGGTTATTGACAATATACCAGTATCAATAATGTTAAAATCAATCGGTTCTTTATTCTTACAACTTAATGTAGCTATAGTTTTATTAGGTACGACAAATATCCATTTATTATCGTTATACATTTTGTGCCATTGTTCGTTATTGATATACGCTATTCTAGTGTCACATTGTTTAGGAATGTGATTTGTTCCATACATTAATTCTGTTTCACAAGTTGGGTTACCATAAACTGAATACAAAGGTGAATTAAGTTTACAAATATAATTGTGAGACAATACCTTGCAGTTTTCTAGATTCTCTAAATATGTATAATGTAGTTTATTCTGAGCAATCATAAAGTATTTTTCCTTAGGCAAAATAAAAATAAAAGTATTATTCGTGTTTCTAATTGGAGTTGGTATAATATTAAATAAATTGTAATCAGACTGAGTAATAAGTGGAGTCTTAATCATAAATACTAGTTTATCGTTCATATAATATGAAACTAAATCTACTAAAGACAATAAGTCGGACACGTTTTCGATTGAAAGATTAAGAGGATATTTCGTATCTGTTGGTAAATGGGGAATTGTTTTTCTCAGTTCATTTAAATATTGCTCGGGTTATTATTATTAGGGTGAAGAGCATTGTTTTTTACAAAAAGTATAGCGTTTATTATTGTGGAAATTTCATTATTTAATTCCGTTGTAATAAGGGTTAAAAGAGATAGATGTTTTCATCAACATCTTGTTTTAACTTTATATCAAATATTATTTTGTCGATTCTTTTTGTATAGTTAGAAAGTCTATCTAAATTTTTGTTAAATATTATTTCATTTGCAGTTAAATCGGTTAGAGAATTATTGAAAATTTGTAATCGTTGATTTAATAATATTTGTTTGAGTTTTAAGTAAATTTAATATTTCATGTTCATGAGAATCTAAATTGTTTATAGCGTCATCGTATTTTTCAGCATCTTGTTGATCTAAGGTTCCAAATAACACTTTGAATAAAGTACCTATTCCATCAATGTATGATCGTTTTACTCGGCGAACTCTGTTATTTCTACCGGTAAGTTCTTTCAATACGTTTTCTTGGTTAAATAACTGTGGTATTATTTGGTCAAGTACTATAAATGATGTATCGCAAAGTGAGAAGTTACTAAATTTGTGATTATTGCATATATTTTTTGTATCTTGGTATGTATTTTCAATCAGGTCAATTTTCTTATGTATATCAGACATGTTTATGTAGCTTATCATGGTCCATTCGCTATCAAAATGATTTAATTTTCCAATATTTTCAAAATATATACCTCCTTGATCTATTCTAGTTATATTGTAAATACTTGCTTTTACTCCTGGTAAGAAGGTCATCACCATGATTAGAAGCCAAAAATGTGTTGACATTCTGAAACAATTCATTTGATTGCTAGTTTCAGTCTGTTAACGTGAACTTTTACCTTTTTATTTTTTATTAATAACGTAACATTAACCTTAGAATTAACACTAAATATTTTATAAGGTCCTAGCCAATATGATGATAATTTTCTCGACCTACCTAATTTTGATTGTTCATTGCTTAAATAAACTAAATCTCCTATCTTAAATTTAATGTTTGTACTCTTCTTATCGTATATACGTTTATTCGATTCCTTCGAAGCTATTAACTTATCTCTAGCAATTTGTCTTGACCTTTGGAATTTCAAAATTAATTCATCTAAATAGTTATTATACGTATATTTAAATTGTGGATCTTTAGTAATCGAAGTTGGCAAGGAAGGTTCCATGCCAAAAACTAACTCAAAGGGTGTGAAATTAGTGGAAGAGTGAACACTAGTATTGTATGAGAACATCGCGAAATCTATCCATTTGTCCCAGTTGCTTTGTTTGTCGTTAACATAATGTTTTAAATAGTCTGCTAACGTACTGTGGCTTCGTTCTAAGGCGCCATTTGATTGAGGATGATACGCGCTAGTGTTTATTTTCTTAATTTTAAAAAGTTTCGATATTTCTTTTATCAAATTTGACATAAAGTCGGCTTATCTGACGTTGTAGGTATATTATGCATCACCGTATCAGTTGAGGTTAATTGGTCACCTTCTAAATGGAAAATATTATTATACTCTTTACAAATATCTATTATAGAATTCTTTTCTTCTTTATTTAAATGATCTATCCTCAATGCATTACTTAATTTATTTAGTCTATCACTATTATGTTTGTTTCCTTATCTATTCTATTCATATGCATTACATTAGCCTCTTTATCATTACTTAATGGTTCTATTTTAACTTCAATCTTATCAATTTTCACTAACTCATTTGTCGTATTTAAACAAGCAGTTATCGCCTTTGACTCTTGAACTTTAACTATACTCGGACTCAAATATACTCCGTTTCTTATCACTTTTGACTCTGAAATAATTCCTTCTTTCAATTCACTATTTATTACATTAATCGAAATAATTTTTTCACATCTTGGCTCAATTATAATATAATCTTTATTACTTATCTCATTTTTATTTATCTCGTTATCACTTGTTTTATTTTTTTCGTTATACTTTTCTTCCTTATTTTGACCATAGTTTAATTCATAACTCTCATTATCTTTCATTTTTTCATAACGTTCACATTTATTACTGTTTTTCTCTTTATTTATATCAATATGCTTTTTCTCTCTTATTTCCGATTCTACATATTTTGGTACATTCTCCTTTTTACTATAATTTATTATGTAATCATCCATAAAATCACAATTTTCTTCACTATAACTCTTATTTTCATTCAAAGCTCTACTCTGACTCGGAATGTTCAACGTTGGACAAATTATTTTATCTAAATCACTTTCATAATCAATACTTATTTTAGTTCCTACTAACTCTATATAATTTTGTTGAAAATCTATAATTGCGTTTGTTTGCTGTAGGAAGTCACTACCAATTACACCGTCACACTTAATAGGGAAGTTATCGGGAACAACAGAAAGTGTATGATAAACTTTTTTTTCGCCTATGGTGAATGTTAACTGTGTAGTTCCTATTGTTTCAGTAGGTATCGCGTTTTTATCGATTCCGCGCAGTTTTAATCTTTTATTCGTATCAATTACAATATTGTCGCTTAATGACTTCTGTTTTATAAGCGTCACTTCTGCACCCGTATCAATTAAAAATGTACTATAGTTTGAATTTATTTCTAACCTAACATATGAAGATAATTTTGTGTCAATAATCATTATTCGGCCTTGATTTACTTGGCGGTCCTCGGATCGACCGGAGTCCTGGGACCATTGAAGTTTCCCTGAAACCTATTTACATTTGGTTGAGACCTATTTGTACTATTATTACGCGTATTACTATAATTATTATGACGATTATTCGTTGGTCTGGGGTAATTAAAATTATTTGTCATATGATTTGAGTGGCGGCTATGATAACAATCTTTAGCTAGATGTCCTTGTTTATGACAGTTAAAACAAACAATTGGGGTTCTATTATTAGAAGTTTGATTCATCATTCTAATATTCGGTTGGAAGCGACATTGGAAAGCTAAATGACCTAGCTTATTACAATTAAGACATTTTTTCACACTAGACACGGATGGTCTCATGTTTATTTCTTGTCTTGATTTTATCTCTTGTTCCTCCGAGATTGCAATAGACACTGCTTCTTCAAAACTATTAGGTTTTTGAGACTTTAATAATATGTGTAGTTGTGGGTTAAGCCCACTTATAAAAATGTTTAATGCCTGCCTTTTTAATAATTGAATATTAGCTTCGCGAGCTTCGGTACTTAATTTTAAATCTAATGATTTAATAAGTTTAATATAACAATTTTCGATTCTATTTGAATAGTTTAGAACAGGTTCGTTATGCCCTTGTCTACAGCTATTAAGCTCGATTTGCCACTGAGCAAACGTTCTTTTTTTCTGAATAATTTTCTAATAAATGATTTTTTAACTCTTCCCAACTAGAAAAATACCTATTTAACAGGGTAGACCTAAGGTTGCCATCGATTTTTGATAAAACTATTGGAACAAAAGCTGATTTAAACTTTGGGTCTAATAAATCATGCGCATTATTAGTTATCTAAGAAAACATGTAAGTTACTTTTGTCTCCATTATATCTGTTCAGCATTCTTTCTGCTATATTAATATCTATATAACATGCTTCGTTATTTGTTTTGACATTAATAGAATTTTCCATCTTTACAAATTAATTTTACGGACAGCAAAAATTATGTGTATAAAAACTTAAAACTTAAAAATAGTTACGCAACACTCACTTTCTTAGCGCGTGGTCTCGAAGTGGTTTGTCGTGCTGCGGAGTTCTCTCCTAGCTTGATGCTCGATGCTCTTCTTGATGCCCAAGTACTTTCTTGTTTCGCGAAGTTTTTCTATGCTCGATGCCTTTCTCGATGCACAAGTAGCGGAGATTTTCGATGCTCGATGCACTTCTTAACGTTGAGATACTGACTCGTACAGTATTTGTTTTCACTCGATTCAACAGTTTGATAACTCAGGTACACAGGTATATTCGTTTTAATATTTTTGTAGATCTGTCCTTTTCTACACGTCGGTACGTGATTAAATATCGCGTCTATAACCAACTAAATCGTTTTTCTGCACTATTATCCTGACGGATTATCCTGACGGATCCCACTTCTGACACCATTAATTTATGTAGTGCTACGATTGTAGTTATAGGACAGGGTTTGATCTACTTGGAGAAGTTTAAATAATGACTTATTCCTTGTTACTTAGAACACATATATTGATTCACTTTCACAATAATTATTACACGTTTGAATTATAACAATGTTTTAACTCACGTATAACTGTCACTTGAACAGTGTTGGAGCGATCGAAGGTACCGAAGACAATAACGGACAGCAAGAACTATATTGTCTAGGCTGAACCGTAGAGTTAATTGAAGATGTACTGAACTCGAGGAACTGAGAGGAACTGAACTCTTAGATGAGTTATTGATATTTATATGTTACTTAATTATCATTACAATGACGTGGTTGTCACGACATGGCGTGGCCATTAGAGGGAGTAAACATAACAATTAATTAATGGCTGTCCAAAGGGATGTTTACTTATTAACTAAATATCCAAACATACTTAATGATACTCTTAACTAAACTAACATCCAAACATCCTTAATGAACCACTTATCTTAAGTTTAAAGTTTATGTGGTATTTTTCAGCACAAAGGAACAAAGAAATATTACTTAACAAAGAATGTGAATTTCGGTACATTACAATATTGCGTTAGCCCAACGTAGAATCGGAGCGAAGGAGGATAACATTGCTATCTCTTGCTATTAGGTGAAATTATATCAATTTTCCGAATTCGATCGCTATAACTTCGACGCGTTAGTCTAATATATATCTCTTGTTTGTATATAAACTCGTTTGACTTGTAAATCAAATCGCGTTACACAATGTTGTCACGGTGCTAATAAAAAAAAAGTACGCGTAACTTTATGAAAGGGTGCAGGGACCATTTATCACCAGTATAAAGTCGTTGAAGGGCCTCCCATTGATTCTGTGCGCTCGACGCTTATAAGCCGCTCGATGTAAACAAAATAGGTAGCGATTGATTGATTGCGTCACAGTTGTTTGACTCTGAATTAATGTAAATTTCTTTTTTTTTTTCAGTCAATATTTACTCACAATGAGGTGCTTCCTGATTTGGGGCTTATGTGTCTTTCGCAATTTAAAATATGTAATATTTTTGTATTCTATTTTATTTCAATTTGTTATGCAGTTTGATGTCGTTAAAATTTTTATTATAATTAGTGTTGCCCAAATGCAAGAACAAGTCGAGACTTAGCCAGTCTTGGTCTTGGTCTTGCGCCAATACACCTGGTCTTGGTCTTGGTCTTGTTCTTGCGTTCCCAGTCTTGATCTTGGTCTTGCAGCAAGAGTCTTGCAAGTCTTGCAATTACCATAGACTATTGCTATTTATTAAAGTTTAGATCTTAGAAAAACGTATTAGAATTGGAACATTGTGAGCTTGAATTGACATAGCCATAGTAAAGACCAATCAGAATAATAAATGTCTGAAGATTTGATGAGAAATTCGAAAAATCAACTGCCACATTATTATCAACTGAGCTATATGCCGGTTTCCATGGGAGTAACTGTTTCCTAATAAACATTTACGCTTTATAAGCTTACATGTGCTAAAACATGTAAAAAGCAAATTAACTCTTAAAAATCGAAAATGGAAGTTCGTGTCGTACCATTTTACTCGCTCATATATTAAATAGTATTAGCACGACATGAAATTAGAATTTTGCATGAGTATACCTAGACCCTGTGGCGGCAATCAAATATTGTCAAATGTTGTGATTTCGAATGATAGAAGCTGCCGGCGCGTATATCATCACCATGTACTTTCGAAACGCGGCAAATTTCTTTGAGAAGTCAGTACAAAACCTTTGATGCCGCATTATAAAAGTGCCGATTGTTTAAAACAAAATTATGCATGCATTCTGTTTGATTTTGATGGATATTTTTTTATTCGCTATGTATGTTTATGGCATTGGTAGTAATGCCCATAGGTCCAGTTTTTCACTTGCGTCTCATAAAATTCCTAAGCGTACCTATACACCGAACTGTTATATCTAACTACTCCGTGAAGTAGCGCTAAGTCCTAGCTGCAAGACGCAAGAGTCTTGCCGGATTAGTCTTGTTCTTGCTCAAGTCTTGCACGGTCAGTCTTCGTCTTAGTCTTGCTAAAAATACGCGGTCTTGTTTTTGGTCTTGGTCTTGCAAAAATGCAAGAACAAGACCAAGACTGAATTTGGGCAACACTAATTATAATTGTCGCTTATATTGTGCGTCCTTATAAGACATGATCCTTTATAAGGTGTCTGCGGGGATATATCCCCGCAGACACCTTGGATCTATAAGATCCAAGCCACTTAAGCGAAATTTAATGAAAATGTGCTTTGGAGTGTACTAACTGGGTCTAATCTCTATCTACACCATGAGCAATGCAGCTAAAGATTATACCCTGTTAGATGCACAGAAACTTTTATCATTATTGATCAAAACGTTTGGGAACTATATTGCTTTTACTGAAAAGCATATTACTTATGAAGATGATGTTAAGATCAGGATCTTAACATCATCGTCATCATTAATACCTGATGTATCTCTACCGAAGAGCTTATTTCAGAATTGTTTTACTATAAAGTTTTTGTATGCAAGTTGCTTAATGATGTTTTCGTTACCTACATACTCCATTTACCTGAAGTTGTAACCACAACCTCGGGTAAATGTACATATCAAATGTAAAACACCAAATACAGCGGTTGTAAACTCTGAATTAGAAGGTTAGTGTCCATGGGCGGATTGTTGGAGGTGCTTGTCGTCACTCGTTCTTGTTGTATCACCACTGGCGAAAATTACAAAAATAACTCACTAAAGAGTGCCAGAATATACATGAGGGTGCTCTGGTATTACACACGGATGGTGGGTTAAATGGCCTAGACCTAGCGTTGAGTACCTAAACCTTATTGTTCGACTTATGTTTAAGTACCGTGCTGGTACATGATACAAAATCTGTGAGCACATTATATTCGTTTAACTCACAAATATCTTCGTACGGAAATATTATCTTTGTGGATGAATCATTTAACATTAATTTACTTATAGCTAGTTCATTTAAAGAATAATTGTGAATTTAACAATATCATGTAATTACAAATTGTTATTGTGTATATTACATTTATCAGTATAATCAAACCAATGATTACCTTTTTACCCACCATCCAAAATAAAGTCAAGATAGATAGGCTACAATGATTACGCCGCGTAGAAAAAGGGTCAAATAAACGAAAAGATACGTCCTTGACTTAGATTGAAGTAGACAAAGTGTAACGACAGATAATTTACGATATATTTCCCTTAGGACGCCCGCGCCATAGCACTTGGAATGTTTGGCACTATCTTGTCCCTGAAGAACCATCTAAAATGACGTCCTATTTCTAGACAATTTTGAGTTAACATTTCGTTAGAGGTGCTATCTAGCTTATACCGGTAAAAACGGCTAGCAGGTAACAGAAATTTGTGCTTAAGCGAAAGCCTTCAATGTATTTATATCGGAATCAGTTAGTACTTTTTGCTGCCGATAGGTGGCATTAGCACTTGTTTTCGAGACATGTTTCCTCGGTGGCTGTGAGAGCCATTTTTAGTGCACGAAACTATTGCTAGATGGCGCAAAAAATATTTTGTATAGACAATGTGATGTTATCTGATGTACAATTTTAGGTATCAAATAAAAATCTTACAATCTTAATTTAAAATTTTATAATAATATTTAATAAATTTTAGATTTCTAAATACTGCACATATATAAAAAAATATCATCAAGTTGATGTTGGTAGGTGGCAAACAGTGCCCTCTAGCGTCATGATAGAAAACTCCTTCGCTTGTTCGTAGGAACTGCTTTGGTTATTATAGATAAACTTTCAACATGTGTCTTACTATACTACTTTTTAGATCTCTAGCGAATTATGAGAATCTTTGTGAGGGATGTCGCTAGTTGTAATTTTCTACGTGTCTTCAAAACATTTTGCTAAAACCAGGGGTAACCCCTTGAAGGGGTTTCCCTTGCGATCGACTAACCCATTCCTTGGGAAACCCGTTTGAAAACTAACCCGTTTGAAAAAGTAATGGAAAGCCTTTTGATAAGGATATCCTAGCGATATTGAAAGGGTAAGCGCTAACCAATTCTTTATTCGGATTGTTTAATATTTTAATGCTTTCCACTAATTGAAAGGATACATTCCACCACTATCTACCATGGGCGTGACCCTAGCAGGTCCCATTTTTATTGACTTATTTGTATAGATCGCCAGTCTGAATGTTACTTCCCAGTCGTTCGTTCAGGTGGTAACTAGCGTTTCTACGATACCTACATATAAAGACTGCATGTTTTAAAACGGGTGAGTTTTAAATCTAAAATAAATCTATCATTGTTTGGTCGTGTATAATAAGGGCCCTCACAATCGAAAAGTAAGTAAACAATTGCAAATAAATCAACCTACTAAAACGTAATGAAATAAATAATGTACGTAAATTGCAAGTAGCTTTATGTATCATTAAACATATCATTTGTCATATTAGGACATTTTTTTTAGAAACTATTTTGGTAATATGCATACGGCACGCTTGATACCTACCTACAACTACCTATGAAGCGGTTTCCGAGGCCTACAGAGTCTTGCAACTGCAGCTTATAGGTATCTAATTCCTTGCTAACCTCGTTCACTAACAGGAACTAATACAACTAGTTAGGTATTAGTCCGACTTGATGAAAGACAGGCACGAATATGTGCTTTTATTGGAGGAATTTAGTCGCTGTTTCGGCGAAGCAATTTCCCTAACTAGGTACTCACCTACCTATCGCAAAATAGTTTTAGATAGCTACCTATCCAATGAAAATGTTTACCTATCTTACTTACCTTCTCTAAATCAGTAGCATACACGACTACATACTACATAGGTAATTTAGGTCGTATGTAGTACTTAATATGCTCATCTTAAGTTTCTTTTGACACAATTGACAAATACTTGATTTATTTGTATCGTCAAATTCAAAATAACGATGCACTGCATCTCTTTTCGGTTGAGGCATTTTTTAACTTACGTTAATATCTTAGTATTAATTAAATAATCTCCAAATAGCAATGTGCTCGCTGTGCGTGGCTAGCAAAATGACCGACAAGTAGGCACGTATACAATGATTGCCACGTGCCGCTTGGGCGGTCGGTGCAAAGCAAAGAAGCACCGCCCAACACTCGAGTGGCATCCTTATGTGAAGATGATAATTCACATTTTTGCGCGACACGCAAGCAGGGCGGCATGCCTGTGATATCATTTGACGGCTGACAATTCGAGTGCATCTTGAGTGCAGCCGAATATACCTACGAATACGTCACACTTTCGCTAGCTAGGTTATGACAACGCATTGGTTAGCGCTTACGAAGGGGTTTCCCTTTCGGAATAGGCTAGTCAATCGTTTTAGCTTTTTAGTATGAGTTGCAAACTATTTAATTAATGATCGGGAAAGCCTTTGAAAAGGTTTCCTTCTATACATACATACATACATATATGTCACGCCTTGTTCCCAATGGGGTAGGCAGAGACCACCTCTCTCCACTTACTACGATCCTGGCACACTTCTGCTATCCAAATAAGGAATCCAGCAACTGCATAAGGATTTTTAATGAAATTAAAATACTCAGCTCTTCAAAAACCGGGTAAAAGCCCTCCTAAAGGGAAAGCGCTACCGGTCCCTGGCTAAAACTATTACATACATTTACTTTATGCAGTAAGTTACCCGGTTTATATTTTTGATTCAAGTTCTGCTGTTTTTGGACACAGCGTAAATATTACATAAAAATGTTTCACCATTTCTTGTAACATTTCAATGACAAAATATGTAGCTTTGTCACTAGAACTGTCAGTCATGAATCCGTCCATGCGTACACAAGACGTAGCATCTATATAGTTTTTGTACACAAGCGCTGATATAAAATTTTGGACCTTATCCATATTAATAAACGTTTCACTGTTTTCTACTAAGACATCCTGTCAGACATCATATATGTAAATTTACATTTTATCGAATACACTGCAATAAAAAATATTTTCTATTCTAAAAATAGAATTAAAAACCTTTCTGTTTATTTTGTGATATATTAAAAATAACATGTTGTTAATTATAAAACCTCTACTGACAGTAGAGCTCAGGCGATTTTGTTCCTTATTTAAGGTGGAAATTTCTTAACGTTTGCCTTTTCTGGTCTCACAGAACACTTCTTGCGCTTTAAAAGTAATCTACAAAAAATAATTATTGTATGTATAAAATTATCTTTATTTGACGTTCTTTGACAGTCTGTTCCGTAAATTCACAGAAAATTCGCCTGTGATCAAACGTTTTATCTCTTTAGATGTAGAATTTTCAAAAATCTTTCTTTAGTCTATATTGCGTCAATATCGAAGTAAATTGATTATCATAAAAAAGATATTGCGTCAATATCGAAGTAAATTGATTATCATAAAAAAGTTATAGTGAGTCGATCTTGAAATTTCGACATACGCTGTCGAGTACTTTTTTAAATAAAAATTTAATCATGTACAGTTTTTCTGTAATTTGAACAATTTATTCAGCGCACGAAAGCTCTGCTGCTATTAGTGAGACTAATGCGTGATATTAGATAAATCTGTAGCCTTCCTCGATAAATGGATTATCGAATACAAAATAGTTTTTAAATTCGAATCAATAGTTTCTGAGATAGCGCGTTTAACTAAACAAAGAAACTAAATTTCAGCTTTATAATATTAGTAAATATACCGCAGCAGTAGCTTCTCTGTTGTCTTTCCACCTTCGAAATTGTTGTCCTCTTTTTCTTTCATGAAATGACTTTTAAAGATGCATTTCTCAAGGGTTGCAGACAAGAGGAAATTTTATTTAAAGTTATATGGTCATAACATTTTTATTATGCCCATACCTACGTTTCATGTTTTGATTTCTGTCGTAAGCCCGAGTTATGGTTTAAATTTAAGACAGTAAATATATTTATATTTTTCGATTATATTAAGTGCTTCCATAAAACTGTCACAGAAAAATATTAACTTACAAATAAGGGCAGAATGTATTTTCATATACATATATTGATGCAAATTGGCATAGGAAAGTTGTTTAAATGTTTCTTTAAATTGACTTACTTTTGATACACATTTGATATACAATTTTATGTAAACTGAGAAAACAAGAAAGATATAAGCTTACAATTTTTTCTCCAGTCTTAAATAGTAATGTTATCTTTTATACAAAATTTAAATTATTATAACATAATTCTAACAAATATAATTACCATTAACATATCCTACATTTCACACCTTTCTTTTGACTTGTTGTTTCGAACTTAAATCTAAGCCTAAAGAAACCTTAGAGAAAAAAAATAAATGCAAAAGTGGAGGATTGCTGTCAATAATTCTAATTGATCAGTTCCATGATACGAGTACACACTACGGAAACAGGCCACATATCATTGCATTGCATTTTTTGCAAAAATTTGGTTGCGATTACGGTGTTAAGTTAATGCGCGTATATAAATCCAAAATCTAATAATTACGACGTAATTCATACATTGGCTGTAAAATTGATCAATAACTGTTTATTGATCTGTAAGTGTCTGAAGAATATTATTGATTTAGTTTATACAAACTTTTATCCAATATTTTTAAATAACATGACTCCCTAAATCAAATTACACTGGTTATACGCGTATAGGATTTCCTTGGTGCTGGTTGTATTAAGGTATATATGATATTGAAACATATAAGTTGATCGATAATCGTAAACAAGTTTTATTACACCATTAATAAAAACTAAATTATGCTCATCGGAAATAAAGATTGGTCAT
>JAYEAL010000065.1:0-32250 GCA_036419045.1 Scirpophaga incertulas
TTTGACGCGAGCCGATGACAGTTGTGCGCCTGCAGTTGCCGCCAATCGGTTGAGCGGTTTAGTCTACTACACTGGGAAAATTTGACATTTGACATTTTTCAAGATGGCGGCGGCGCTGGCGTCCATTTTGTAATGGTTAATATTATCTTTTTGCTTTATTCTCGCGGTTTTTAATCCCGATACGGTGATATGGGTATCGAATGAAATGATTTTTTCAGCACTATCGAAGCCAATTAGTGGCAACGTTAAAAAACCAATATGGCCGCCGGTCCAAAAAGGCCAAGTATCATTTGTATTGTAATGCCTACAATATAGGTATCAAATGAAAGGGTTTTGAGTGTCTAATACAGCCATGTTAGAGATATTGAAAAAAAATCAAAATGGCCGCCGCCCTCAAAATGGCGGACCGCTTTTGTTTTCCGACCCATACTTCATGGGTATCAAATGAAAGGCCTTGACGAGTAGAATACGACGCCATTAGTGACGTTTTCTAAAATTTCAATATGGGCGCCGATCCAACATGGCGACTGAAATTTTTTTGCGATTTTCACTATATGGGTATCAAAATGAAAGCACTTTAAGAGTAGAACGGACCCAAATGTGATTTATAGTAAAATGACAATTTCTTTTTTTTTTTTACTTACTTCGATATGCTTTTGTGCCGCTTTGCAACTGTACAAGATTTTATTTGGAAAAACGCATTGTGAGCAACGCCACGCGAGGTGCGTGCACCTCGCGGCAGTCACGCGACGCCAGCGCCATGAGTTTTCAGTGTGTTTTACAACTGCACGCGGGTGTTTCAGTTTGTTTTGACTTAAATGGAGACAATTTTTCACCATTTCTCCCGACGGCCAAATTTTTTTTGCAGTAGTGGGATAGACCACACCACCGCGAGGTGCGCGCACCTCGCGGCACTCACGCGACTACAATCGACGTGAGCTTCTTAGTGTATTTTAAACTGCACACGCTTTTTCAGTTTGTTTTGACTTAAATGGAGACAAATTTTCACCAATTTTTGGCCGATGGCCAATTTTTCACTTTTTAATACGAGGACCACAACCGCGAGGTGCGTGCACCTCGCGGCACTCAAGCGAGCAGACTCACCGTGAGCTTCTTAGTGTATTTGCAACCGTACACGGTTTTGTAGTTTCATGTGAAATGAAACAATGAAAAAATTTCTAAATGGCCGCCGTTCTCAAAATGGCGGACCGCTTTTGTTTTCCAACCCATGCTTCATGGGTATCAAATGAAAGGTATTGAAGAGTAGAACACCACGCTATAAGTGACGTTTCGAAAAATTTCAATATGGCCCGCCGATCCAACATGGCGACTGACATTTTTTTTTGCGATTTTCACTATATGGGTATCAAATGAAAGCACTTTAAGAGTAGAACGGACCCAAATGTGTGTTATAGTAAAATGACAACTTTTTTTTTTTACTTACCTCGATATGCTTTTGTGTGCCGCTTAGCAACTGTACAAGATTTTATTTTGAAATCGCAATAGTGAGCAGCGCCACCGCGAGGTGCGCGCACCTCGCGGCACTCACGCGAACAGACTCACCGTGAGCTTCTTAGTGTTTTTGCAACCGTTCGCGGTGTAGTTTCATTTGACACAAATAGAGGACCATTTTACACCAATTTTCGACCGACCGCAATTTTTTTTTTTCAGTAGTGGGATAAACCACACCACCGCGAGGTGCGCGCACCTCGCGGCACACACACGCCACCATAATCGCCATGACTTCCTTAGTGTATTTTCAAATGTAGACAATTGTATACAAGTTACTTCTTTTTGACAAAAAAGAAGACTTTTTCACCAATTTCGACTACCACAATTTTTGTCAAACACAGCAGGGATGGACCACCCCACCGCGGGGTGCTTGCACCCGCGGCAAGCAAGCGACGTCTAGTCTATTATATATAAAGCTCGATTACCACTCACTGACCTCACTGACTGACTGACTGATCAGGGGTGTTTTTAGGGTGTTTAGAGGGTGTTTTGAGTGTTTTGATGTTGGGGTGGAATTTTTTAGATTTTTTAGTTCACAGAATGGGATAAAGGGATTTTTGCCAAACCAACATGGCGGCCCGCGCGAAATGTCAACTTTTCCAAATCGCCTCCGTTTTTAACGGCGTTTTTTGTGGGGTGTTCCTCGCTGTGACGGGGATGCGGCGCCGCTGTCAAACTGCAAAAACAAAAATGGCGCCGCCGCCATCTTGGACTGAAAAACCCGTTTCGACCCGTGTTTGCGACCGTCGATCGGAGCGTTTTTGATTTTTTCCGGGTTTCTTTTTTTTCGTGCGGTCGGGACTGTCCTCGACTTTTGAGAAATTTGCGGCGCGCGGCCGTAAAACAATATGGCCGCGGCGCCGGCGGCCATCTTGGATCGTCAATTTTGACGCGATTTTCGGACCGGATTTTCGCCAAGATGGCGGCCTCCGACCGGGGTGACATGTTCCGGGCGGGGGGTGGAGCTCGGCGAGCAGTGTTGCCAGGTGGGAGAAAATTTCTACCGTTTTTTGGTAGTTTTCCCCCTAGGGCCCCGAAAGGCGAAAATCGAAATAACGACTTTTGGAATTTTTCAACACCACGAGCCTATAGGCGGCGGGACCTCTATGACTTTCTGGTATTTTCATTTTTCTACACTGGCAACACTGGCCTCCACGGAGGTTGGAAACTTTTCGCAGACCGACTTTGACCCGAATTGATCTCCCAGATCGGGTGAGCTGGAGACGCGGGACAAACGTCATCCCACCCGCATACGGTGCAGATATGGGAAAAATCCGAAACTCCGACATTTCAAGATGGCGGCGGCGCTGGCGGCCATTTTGTAAAAAGTTGCAATTTCGAAAAAATTAAATCGCGGTTTTCGCGGGGTTGCCCTTTTGTAGTGCTCCGTGAGCCACATCGAACGGTGGGGTAATTTACCCCGATTTTGGGGTATTTTCCCGATTTTGGGGAGAACGTAAACTCGCGTGTTTTTCGATTTTTTTTCGACATGGCCGGGTCGAACAAGCCTCGCTGATGATTTACCAACCATTTTGGGCCAGATATATGGCAACACTGGGCGCGCTGTGGCAGATTTCGGTTTCGGCGACTTTGCGAATTTTTTGACGCGAGCCGATGACAGTTGCGCGCCTGTAGTTACCGCCAACCGATGTAAAGTTTAGTCAACTACACTAGAAAAATTTGACTTTTGACATTTTCAAGATGCGCCGCCGGCGCTGGCGGCCATTTTGTAATGGTAAATATTCTTTTTTTTGCTATATTCTCGCGGTTTTCAATCCCGATACGGGATATGGGTATCGACTGAAATGATTTTTTCAGCACTATCGAAGCCAATTGGCGGCAACGTTAAAAAACCAATATGGCCGCCGGTCCAAAAAGGCCAAGTATCATTTGTACTGTAATCCCTACATAAGGGTATCAAATGAAAGGGTTTTGCAAGTCTAATACAGCCGCGTTAGAGTCAATGAAAAAAAATCAAAATGGCCGCCGCCCTCAAAATGGCGGGCCGCTTTTGTTTTCCAACCCAGGCTATATGGGTATCAAATGAAAGGGTTTTGAGTGTCTAATACAGCCACGTTAGAGACATTGAAAAAAATTCAAAATGGCCGCCGCTCTCAAATGGCGGACCGCCTTTGTTTTCCAACCCAGGCTTCATGGTATCAAATGAAAGGTCTTGACGAGTAGAACACAACGTTATAAGTGACGTTTTGAAAATTTCAATATGGCCGCCGATCCAACATGGCGACTGACATTTTTTTGCGCTTTTCACTATATGGGTATCAAATGAAAGGATTTTAAGAGTAGAACGGATCCAAATGTGATTTATAGTAAAATGACAATTTCTTTTTTTTTTTTTTTCTTATATGCTATATGCTTTTGCGCCGCTTTGCAACAGTACAAAATTTTATTTGAAAAACGCAATAGCGAGCAGCGCCACCGCGAGGTGCGTGCACCTCGCGGCACTCACGCGACTACAATCGACGTGAGCTTCTTAGTGTTTTTGTAACCGTACACGGTTTTGTAGTTTCTTTTGACACAAATGGAGACAATTTTTACCAATTTTCGACCGACCGCCAATTTTTTTTTTCAGTAGTGGGATAGACCACACCACCGCGAGGTGCTTGCACCTCGCGGCACTCGCGCGACCACCAGCGCCATGAGTTTTTCAGTGTGTTTACAACTGCACGCGGTTTTTCAGTTTGTTTTGACTTAAATGGAGCCAGATTTTCACCAATTCTCGATCGACCGCCAATTTTTTTTTTCAATAGTGGGATAGACAACTCCACCGCGAGGTGCGCGCACCTCGCGGCACTCACGCGACGATAATCGCCGTAAGCTTCTTAGTGATTTTGCAACCGTACACGGTTTTGTAGTTTCTTTTGACACAAATGGAGACAAGTTTTTACTGATTTTCGACCGACCGCCAAATTTATTTTCCAGGGGTGGGATAAACTACACCACCGCGAGGTGCGCGCACCTCGCAGCACTCACGCGATCACACTTTCAGTGAGCTTCTTAGTGTGTTTACATCTGCACAGAGTTTTTTAGTTTTTTGCGACATAACTGGAGACAATTTTTCACCAATTTTTGACCGACCGCCAATTTTTTTAACAGTAATGGGATAGACCACACCTCCGCGAGGTGCGCGCACTTCGCGGCACTCACGCGACCACACTTTCAGTGAGCTTCTTAGTGTGTTTACATTTGCACAGAGTTTTTTAGTTTTTTGCGACATAACTGGAGACAATTTTTTACTTTTTATTATTGACCGACGGCCGACTTTTTTTCAAAGTGGGGCAGACCACATCACCGCGAGGTAGCACTCACGCGACTACAATCGACGTGAGCTTCTTAGTGTATTTTAAACTACACATGCTTTTTCAGTTTCTTGCGACATAAATGGTGACAATTTTTCACCTGTTTTAGACCGATAGCCAAATTTTCATTTTACAATACCGGGATAGACCACTCCACCGCGAGGTGCGTGCACCTCGCGGCACTCAAGCGACCACACTCACCGTGAGCTTCTTAGTGTTTTTGCAACCGTACACGGTTTTGTAGTTTCATGTGATATAAGTGAAGACAATTTTTCCCCAATTTTCGACCGACCGCCAATTTGTTTTTTTTTTTTTTTTTTTTTTTTTTTTTTATAGGATAGGGCAGCAAACGAGCAAACGGATCACCTGATGGTAAGTGATAACCGTTGCCCATGGACACCGCAACACCAGAGGAGTCACAGATGCGTTGCTGGCCTTTTAAAAAGGGAATAAGGGGGGAAGGGGGATGGGCCTCCGGTACCCTCACTCACTCGGCGAAACACAGCGCAAGCGCTATTTCACGCCGGTTTTCTGTGAGGCCGTGGTATCACTCCGGTCGAGCCGGCCCAATTCGTGCCGAAGCATAAATGTTTTTTTCAGTAGTGGGATAGACCACACCACCGCGAAGTGCGCGCACCTTGCGGCACTCAAGCGACCAGACTCACCGTGAGCTTCTTAGTGTTTTTGCAACAGTACGCTTCATAGGTATCAAATGAAAGGTCTTGACGAGTAGAATACGACGCCACAAGTGACGTTTCGAAAATTTCAATATGGCCGCCGATCCAACATGGCGACTGACATTTTTTTGCGATTTTCGCTATATGGGTATCAAATGAAAGGATTTTAAGAGTAGAACGGATCCAAATGTGATTTATAGTAAAATGACAATTCCCTTTTTTTTTTTTTTTTACTTACCTCGATATGCTTTTGTGCCGCTTTGCAACTGTATAAGATTTATTTGATAAACGCAATAGTGAGCCGAGCCACCGCGAGGTGCGCGCACCTCGCGGCACTCACGCGACTACAATCGACGTGAGCTTCTAGTGTATTTTAAACTGCACACGCTTTTTCAGTTTGTTTTGACGTAAATGGAGACAGTTTTTCACCAATTTTCGACCGACCGCTCATTTTTTTTTTCAGTAGTGGGATAGACCACACCACCGCGAGGTGCGCGCACCTCGCGGCACACACGCGACCACAAACACCGTGAGCTTCTTAGTGTATTTACGACCGTACACAGTTTTGTAATTTATTTGATTTTTGTGACAAAAAAGACGACATTTTCACACCAATTTTGACAGACCACCCTTTCTTTCAAAAAACAGTCAGGATGGACCACCCCACCGGCGGGTGCTTGCACCCCACGGCATCTCCTATATATATAAAGCTCGATTACCACTCACTGACTCACTGACTGACTGATCAGGGGTGTTTTTAGGGTGTTTAGAGGGTGTTTTGAGTGTTTTGATGTTGGGGTGGAATTTTTTAGATTTTTTAGTTCATAGAATGGGATAAAGGGATTTTTGCCAAACCAACATGGCGGCCCGCGCGAAATGTCAACTTTTCCAAATCGCCTTCGTTTTTAACGGCGTTTGGTGGGGGTGTTCACTACTGTAGAGGGGATGCGGTGCCGCTGTCAAACTGCGAAAAAACAAAATGGCGCCGCCGCCATCTTGGACTTAAAAACCCGTTTCGACCCGTGTTTGCGACCGTCTACCGGCGCGGTTTTTGTTTTTTTCCGGGATTTTCCTTTTTCGCGAGGTCGGGACTGTCCTCGACTTTCGGGAAATTTGCGGCGCGCTGCAATAGACAATATGGCGGCGGCGCCGGCGGCCATCTTGGATCGCCAATTATGACGCGATTTTCGGACCGGATTTCCGCCAAGATGGCGGCCTCCGACCGGGGTGACATGTTGCGGGCGGGGGTGGAGCTCGGCGAGCAGTGTTGCCAGGTGGGAGAAAATTTCTACCGTTTTTGGTAGTTTTTCCCCTAGGGGCGGCGAAAGGCGAAAATCGAAATAACGACTTTTGGAATTTTTCAACACCACGAGCCTATAGGCCGGCGGGGCCTCTATGACTTTCTGGTATTTTCATTTTTCTACACTGGCAACACTGGCCTCCACGGAGGTTGGAAACTTTTCGCAGACCGAATTTGACCCGAATTGATCTCCCAGACCGGGGTGAGCTGGAGACGCGGGACAAACGTCATCCCACCCCGTATACGGTGCAGATATTGGGAAAAATCCGAAACTCCGACATTTCAAGATGGCGGCGCCGCCGCCGGCCATTTTGTAAAAACTTGCAATTTCGAAAAAATTCAATCGCGGTTTTCGCGGGGTTGCCGGCGTTTTTCGACTGACAACCCCGGGTGATCTTTTGTAGTGCTCGGTGGGCAGAATCGATCGGTCGGGTAATTTACCCCGATTTTGGGGTATTTTCCCCGATTTTGGGGAGAACGTAAATCGCGTGTTTTTCGATTTTTTTTCACATGGCCGGGTCGGTCGGGCCTCGCTGATCATTTCTACCACCATTTTGGGCCAGATATATGGCAACACTGGGCGCTATAGCAGATTTCGCTTTCGGCGACTTTGCGAATTTTTTGACGCGAACCGATGACAGTTGCGCGCCTGCAGTTACCGCCAATCGGTGAGCGGCTTAGTCTACTACACTGGAAAAATTTGACGTTTGACATTTTCAAGATGGCGGCGCCGCTGGCGGCCATTTTGTAATGGTAAATATTCTTTTTTTGCTTTATTCTCGCGGTTTTCAATCCCGATACGGTGATATGGGTATCGAATGAAAGGATTTTCTTAGCACTATCGATGCCTATTAGTGGCAACGTTAAAAAACCAATATGGCCGCCGGTCCAAAAAGGCCAAGTATCCTTTGTACTGTAATCCCTACAATATGGGTATCAAATGAAAGGGTTTTGCAAGTCTAATACAGCCGCGTTAGAGACAATGAAAAAAATTCAAAATGGCCGCCGCTCTCAAAATGGCGGACCGCTTTTGTTTTCCAACCCAGGCTTCATGGGTATCAAATGAAGGTCTTGACGAGTAGAACACAACACCGTGAGTGACGTTTCGAAAATTTCAATATGGCCGCCGATCCAACATGGCGACTGACATTTTTTTGCGATTTTAACTATATGGGTATCAAATGAAAGGATTTTAAGAGTAGAAGAAAACAACAAATGTGAGTTATAGTAAAATGTCAATTTTTTTTTTTTTTTTTTTACTTACCTCGACATGCTTTTGTGCCGCTTCGCAACTGTACAAGATTTTATTTGAACCTTGATACCTCGCGGCACTCGCGCGACCTCCAGCGCCATGAGTTTTTCAGTGTGTTTACAACTGCACGCGGTTTCTCAGTTTGTTTTGACTTAAATTGAGACAATTTTTCACCAATTTTCGACCGACCGCCATTTTTTTTTTCAGTAGTGGGATAGACCACACCACCGCGAGGTGCGCGCACCTCGCGGCACTCACGCGACTACAATCGACGTGAGCTTCTTAGTGTATGTTAAACTGCACACGTTTTTCAGTTTGTTTCGACTTAAAGAAAGACAATTTTTCACCAATTTTCAACCGACCGCCAATTTTTTTTTTCAGTAGTGGGACAGACCACACCACCGCGAGGTGCGCGCACCTCGCGGCACCCCAGGCGACCACGCTCACCGTGAGCTTCTTAGTGCATTTTAAACTGCACACGCTTTTTCAGTTTGTTTTGACTTAAATGGACACAATTTTTCACCAATTTTCGACCGACCCCCATTTTTTTTTTCAGAAGTGGGATAGGCCACACCACCGGCACTCAAGCGACCAGACTCACCGTGAGCTTCTTAGTGTATTTACGACCGTACACAGTTTTGTACTTTATTTGATTTTTGTGACAAAAAAGACGACATTTTCACACCAATTTTGACAGACCACCCTTTCCTTCAATAAACAGTCAGGATGGACCACCCCACCGCGGGGTGCTTGCACCCCGCGGCAAGCAAGCGACGTCTAGTTAAATAATATAATATTACAAAATTCAAATAATTATTTTTAATTGCTAATATATGTATTATCATTAAAATATTCATTAGTATTATAATAACATTATTAAAAGAAATTGTTTTAATTTATTTATAAATATTGTGTGTCACTAGTTTCATTTTTAATGTATTAGGTAACTTATTTTATTTTACTACGTACAAACCTTCTCTGGACTTCTACGAATAATTTAAGACCAAAATTAGACAAATCAGTAAAGGCATTGTTGAGTTATGCGCTTACCAATACATTTTGCGATTCATTTATATATATAAGATAAATAATTGACTAGGTTCCATAGTTTAGGCACAGATAATATGACAGTCTGTTGATAATCTATGGTAGCTCTAATCCGATGTAGTTAAATATATGCAATGATTTAAGAAATATAGAAAGAATATATAAAGTGACCTTATTTTCTTACTCTCAAGTGTACTGTATTCCATGAGAAAGCTCACACATCCTATTATGCACGACTGACAATAATTCTGAGCACTGCACAATTTCTGAATTTGTCCCCGCATGTCACTGAATGACGTTATGCAGTAACGATATTGATCGCCATAAACTATTTACAAAATTATAATTTTAAATATGTTTGTACTTAGCGCCCTTGTCTTATTTTTAACAAAGGTACACAGTTGCAACGTTTAAATCATGAAATGATTGAGGACATCAGGAAAGGGTACATTAAACACTATCGATTTGGAAAGTTAAAATTAATAAATAAAATTATTCTATCGCTTTGGCCGATTTACATGAATCCACTTCGAGTGGGTTTCACATCGTTGATGTTCTGGGTTATAAAATAATGGTGGTGTCGAGTGTCGGCTTCTTTGGACATTATCTATCCATCTATCGACGATTGTAACCTGCCAATGACTGCTTTTATTTTTTCACTTACGCTAGGTTTTAATTTAAAAGAAATGGGTTAATGCTATTTTTTATTATTATCTTTATGAATTAGTAGACTTTCTCGCAGTCTATCTCCTTTTCCCAGTATTTTTTGTAGTATCTTTCTCCTTCGAGTCCCAGATTTTGTTTGATTGTCCTCATTTCGATTATTTTCTAGTTGATGTACATATACATAAGTAATAAGCCTCTCCACTACTCCTCACCTGTTTAACTTAATACATAAATAAATTATTTACTTTCTTAGTTTTAAAATTAGCAAGACAGCAAGTAAATACGAATACTTAAATCTCGCGACATGCATTTATGACATATAAATTGTGTCAAATATGTTAAATTTGAAATGACGTTATAAGTTAACAGTAAAAGTTTACGCATTTAATTTATTTAAATGCGTAAACTTTGCTTGTTTTTAAAGAATTTTTTTACCTTAATTTTTGTTGGTGTTTTTATTTCACGAGTTAAAATAGTAATATATAACATGTTAACAGGTATAGACTAAATAAACTCATTTTTATGCAGCAGTCGCTTTCAAGCTGCTAGATAAAATGACCATGATATGTGTTATGATAACCACGAATTTCTTCAATAAAAAGTATAGCTTCTTGTCAGTTTATAGCATAATCGCATTCAAACAACGGCATAATCGGATCTAGTTGCGAAAATGATCCGGCGTTTCAGACACAATCATCTTTGTCGTTAAGGTCGCGTTGCAGCTTACGTCTCGCTCGCACTCATCTCTTGCGCAATCTATATTGCGCCGCGATTATTGAAATAGCGACAATAATTTTATATACGTGTTTCGATTTTGCGGAACCGCTTAAGTATTTTACGGAACGTGAGATAATGTATTTGTGCGCTTACTATCAATGCGGAATTGTTCAGAGTATTCGATGCATATTTGTAAGATGCCGTGTATTATAGCCTTCTATTAAATTTGATCAATCGTGTGTGGCCTATGTGATTGTAGTACACTATTTATGCTGAGTGAACCAAATCGTCACTCTTCTTTCCCTTGTCGTATAAGCGGACTAAAGGAACTTACCGTAATCGGGAATACGTACACTTTCTCATTCATATCTTACAAACAAATCACTGAAATATTTTTCAATATTCTCGTCTTGTTGCTTAGACAGTGAGATTAGGGTAGTGGCTCTGCACGAATCCGCCAAACAGTAACGCAGAGAAAAATCTAAACTAATAACTAATACAATAGAAATCATAATTTTATGTAGATTTTTAATACGCCTTCTAAATTTAAAAATCTTTGTCAATTTAAAAGTTACTTTATACACTTTACTACGTCCTGCTGATGTTTGCTGTAAATTGTCTTTACTATTTGCCTTGAGGTTATTGGAAAATGCGAGAAGTGTGGTAGATCCTCAACCTTTCAGGGAAACATCCACCGCCGTCTTAAACTAAGCTGGGGCCATTGGGCACACAAGAATTAGAGGCCCTTTTGGAAAGTAAAAAACGCGAATTATACTAACATTTTAAAAATAGGTTTGTTATGCTCGCCAAATAAATTATGCTCGCGCCATCCAGCAGTTGGAATACTGCACTGGGAACTTGCATTTGGTGTAAAATGATACAGTGTTTAGCATTATTTGCACAAAGTTTGCAAAAATTTTCGGTAAACAAATTGTCGTGTACTACTTACTATAATGGACGAAGTAAACTTATTATAATTCTTGGAATTTAAAGTTCTTGGATTTTATTATAATATAGACCACACGTCTGGTCAAAACACATTGTTATTAATGTTCGTGTACATTTTCCTCACAGAAGTATTGCGATGAACTTTTAAGTTAATCTCGACAAGACGACAATATACAGTTAAAAGCACTTATTCCAAAATCAAACCTAAGCTTAAATCGCTTTTTGAGTATAGTATAAGAGACTAGCTTTCTACCCACGGACACATATGCCCAAAAGTCGGTTTATGGCGCGAAGGTTTTATCGCGCTTCCCGTGGGACTATCCATTTTTCCCAGATAAAAAATACCGCAAAACCTTGCTCAAGAATCACTCTATCTATTGATGAAAACCGCATGAAAATCTGTGCAGTAGTTTTAGCCTTTATTGCGCATCTCGTGGGATTTGTCGATTTTTCCGGGATAAAAAGTAGCCTATGTTACTCGGGGATAATGTAGCTTTCCAAAGGTGAAAGAATTTTTGAAATCGGTCTAGTAGTTTCAGAGCCTATTCATTACAAACAAACAAATCTTTCCTCTTTATAATATTAGTATAGATAAAGCTTTTGGGCCTACATAGCGCTATTTCTTATTAACTGGACTTAAGCAGAGATTTGAGTGGAGTTTGATTTTAAAATACGATCCTCAATCTAAATTCATCAGCGCACTCGCGATCAGCATCAGGGATTTTGCAGCGAGTAATAAAACAAATAGTCAGAAATGTAGGCGCCGCGCCGCGCTCACAGCTCTAATAATTGTTAAAAATATATCGCGTATCATACCATTTGTTTGTTCTAAGCCGTCCAATCTCACGACGGCGTACAATTACAAATCAGCCTCCCATGGCACAAGTTATTAAACATAACATTCTAAGCGCGCATTTTACAGACAATTTAGTTGAACAAATTATAACGGTGCACCCAAGTTGTGAGGTATTAGCGATTCTTAAGATCGTGTTCACCAATGAAGTGAAAAACCTCGTCTAGATTTTCTTGATTTTTCTTTTTCTTGATTAAAACGGTGACTATTAATAATTATAGATTGAATAAAGTCACATCTCGCTTCCGTTTTGACAAGTGTGTTATCATCGTAGTTAATCTGTCAAAACTATGACATATTAACTATGGGAATAACATCTGTCAAAACGGATTTAAATTATGAAGACGTAAATGTCAAGCCTTCTCTTTATAAGACAGACGGTTGCAAATGATTTGTCAAATATCAAATTGAACACTTTTCGATGTTTATGTACATTGAATGCTACGATCGAGATTTCAGTTGCATACTGGTGAAAGTTGTGAAGCAGATATATAGGAATCTATATGGAAGCCAAACTGGCCGGGCATAGTTTAAAAATGAGTCAAAATCAAAATAATCTTTACATTGAAACATATATAAGCTTAACAGAACAAAAATGGTGAAATTCAAACAAGTAAAATCTCTACACAGTACACAGTAGTTAATACAGGTGAAAGCGCCGCTAAAGCTTATAACTTGACCGTCCAAGTCAGGCAGCGCAGGCGCATCTCAGCGGGGCGCGATCTCCGACAGTAACAGACACACGGTTAACCTTTGGATTGAGATGTGAACCGCTGTATAATGGCCGATGTTATATGCATACTAATACCTTGTAAGTACGATAGATCCTAGTAGAACAATAAAAAACCGCATAAGATTAACTCACAATATTTTTTATTGATATTTTTTGTTTGTATACTTAATTGTGTTCTTGACTTTACAATGGGTGGTGCTATTTGTCAAGCTCGATAATGTGATCTGTTTTATTGTTGATTACATTTTTTTATTTGTTTATACAATTAAAATCAATAGTGTAAGTGATCTTCATTCGATAGCGTGGGAAATTATTATTTATACTTTTCTACTTTAGTTAACTTACAACCAATCATTTAGATTTTATTTTTTGTGTCACGTATATATAATATTTATTTATTTCAATATAAATAAAGCACAAATGACGGATTTAACGCAACAATGCATTCCCTACCAATCAACTGGGTGGCTAGTTACAAGGAACTGTGGCGTAGACAGAGATTAAAACTATTATAAATTTTCTATCTAATACACCCACAAATACATACATAGACATATAAGATTATATATAGAATCCAAAAAATTAACCATAACTTGAGTATAAAGTTTTAAGTAGATGATTTCAGATAGTGCTTACGAACCACTCCAGAATCATTTGTTTTAGTATTACATAAATATTCAAAATTAACTATTTTGATTTTGTAAAGATAAAACGATAGTAAGCAGTATTTAAGTATTAGGTTGAAAAATCATAGCGAAATTGTTTTTTATCGACGTTTTCATAATTAGTTTAACTATTTCACGATGATGCGGAAATTCGAAAGGCAAAATACAATTTGGACCGTATACTCCTAATTGATATCTAAATTAATTAGATCTATTATTAGACAGTTCTTGAACTTTAAAATTCATTAAAAAAGAATTGAAGTCCATCAAAAATATCCTTATAGAAACGTAATAACGAACAGTCGCTCTCAAATTATATGTTCACAACTTTCTTCTTTAATAAATTCGCGAACAAATCTGCCAACGTTTGACATACAAAGTACAATATGAGCGGACATGTTCGATAACAAGAGCGAAAAAAAGGCTAAAAAGTTGATCTGAAAAAGGCATGACCCAAATAATTAGGCGGGTCTGACATATAAATCATCTTTGCGAGATATTTATGAGCGAACACAAACGGGTGGTCAGTAAGGTGTGACTACACACCATGCGATGCTATAAGTTTTATTATGAGCAAGTGATTAGTTACCAGTAGAGAAATAATATATCGCAATTACAAATTCTCTGTAAAACGGAACAGAATGTATGAATTCTTTGATCATTTATTTAAAGGTGATTACAGAGATGACTTGATAATAAAGTGTTTAATGTGATAGTTGTTCATCACTAATGCAATGAAACGCATTCAATTTCTGTTTCAACTAAACGTTTACGGTTAACACTATTATATATCTATCATCTCGCAACACCGTATCGTCGCGTAAAGTATCTATTAGGTATGATCATCGTACATCATTTATCTACGCTCCTACGGTAAAAGAAACAACCTGCATACATCTGCGAAGAAACCAATCCGCACCGAGCCTGCGTGGTTGACTAAGGCCTAATCGCCGTAAAATAGTAAGGGTAAGCTTGTGCCCTTAGGTGGGGACGTATACAGAAGGGGGAGGCCTACCCACTAAAAACCTCAGCGATGGCCTTCCTCAGGCATGCCCCGTTCGGCGGCCTCCTTCTGGAGCATCACTGCTTCACAGAAGGAGGCCACAGACGGCGGAGACAGATCTCGCCCGATCTCTGCGACCAAGACTCGGCGCTCAGAGGCCCACGCGGGGCACTCCGTCACCGTGTGCTGGGCCGAGTCGAGGTCGGATGCGCAGTGGTGGCATCGTGTCGATCCCTTCCGTCCTATTCGATACAGATACTCTCCGAAGCAGCCGTGCCCGGTGAGTATCTGAGTCAATCGGTAGGTGACCTGGGGACGTATATGGTCTGTGATGAATATACATCATCATATTCTGAATTTAAATTAGTAACTTAACTAATAATATTAATCATCATCATTGCTTTTAATTTGATATTATCGCATATCTTTAAAATTGCTGTAAGCATGTTAGCGTTAATTTAAGAGCTACAATATCGACGTCTAAATAATCAGTCAATATCGACAGAACACGGGTACAATTCAACAGGTTAACAGTTAATTCATCGAAAAAGAGTTCAGATTTATTTGTTTACTGAAGTTTTCTTACCAAAGTATACTTTAAGATTTGTTGTTTAGTCCTCTAAAAGATACACATACGTCATACACAATCCGAGCGACAGCATATTCACCCATAGATGACGCTATCTAAATTTACCGAAACTATATCTTTCTGATGATATGAAAAACATAATACGAAATCATGTACCAACATACGTACCTAGTGATATTGTCGATCAAATCCTGTTTCACCACGCTTCTGAACCGATAACACACAGGTACAATCTTCAAGCTATGAAAGATCAATCGTGTCATGTTTTCTTAATTGAATAATTGAACAGTTGAGAATTGACCGTTTCAGAAATTATACATATATATATATATATATTATATATATATATATATATATATATATTATATATATATATATATATATATATATATATATATATATATATATATATATATATATATATATATGTTGATTCGCCATGAACTCCCAAAGAAAGTTCACAAAACAATACCTCTAAAGAGGTGGGAATGTCGTACCGAATTTATTTCTGTACAAAATAATGAAGCTTTGATATATCATAAAGAAATGAGAATAAGTATGAGGGCATCGACAGACGGATTTGCGAGGCAGCGCTGCGTCGTAAGTTGCTTCCATCATATTTGCATACAACCATGTGTAGATAGACTTAACACTCTCTTAGACATCTATTTTCTTTTTGTTATGGCAGCAATACGAGGCCAGAGCGTCAGTGGTCTCGGCACTGATTTTCTAATAGGTAGGTCCTGGGTTAGAATCCCGTCGTGTAATTTTGGTGATTCGATGTTGAATTACACTGTAACACTACATGCTATACACCCGTGAAAAAACTCAAAGACGTGTATGAAAATGACCAATCTGCTTTTAGCCAGCGTGAAAGACTAAGGTCTAATCGCTCTAGCTTCGTTTGGGTAGGAAGGTAAGTTGACCTACAGGCCTGCCATGATCGCTTAAAGCAGGAAGCCGCAATGCAAGCGAGAGAGAATGAGAGCGAGAAGCGAAACTTTGTCTCTGTTTCAATATTGTTTTAACCCTACTTTCAACGCTCATGGTAAGGACTCTAGTTGCAGAGCTTGCAATTCAATAAACGATGCTCTGTATATAACGATGCTATGTTTTTCGCTTTTGTCTAGACCCCCTACTTATCTAATATTGGATGCCTACATCCTACAACTTACGAAATTTTGTAAACATATATTATATTTTTTTTATTTCATAGGTTTTTTTTATTTATAAATAATGTATTCTGTATAATGTAGTTTGTGTAATGTCTTTATGTTAGAAGATAGTATAATGTAAGTAAATAGGGACTACCAGTGTATGTTGAAATCCATTATCGTAGACCCCACTTTCATTTCATGGACCCCCAATTTTGAATTTTAAATTTTGAAAACATTTATTTTTGATTGAGGCTCACACAACGGTTCACAACCAAAACGTAATATTAAGCAAAAAGTTAACTATATTTTTTGTGCGAGTCTATACATTTATAACACTACGTTTGCTGATTTACAAAGGGTGTGAGTACAACAGTGCTATCGTAATTTCGACTTGTTAAGATTACTCTGGCCGTTAAACAAACACGGGACAGCGTTGTTAACGATCAATCGGTTAAACGTGATTTGTAGAGCCTTTAGCTGGAACACTGCTACGTATTAAAATAATCTACCATCACCTTTACTTTGTGATCTTATATTTTTGATTAATGAAATATAAAGAGACCAAGAAAATTATTTTAATTTACACAATAGTTTATCTTTGAATCAGAATTGAATGTCTTAATAGGTAAAGGAGTTCTGCCATCCCAATACATTTTTTTGCAGTTGCATCGCAATTATTTGCAGTTTTATAGCAGTTGTATGCAACTGTCGTTATTTGCAAGTTCATCGTAACTATTTGTCATCAATAGCCACTTTATAGGTGGAGTTTGTCTGTTTTAAAATTGATCCTTAGGCGTAATCTTTACACACATTTCCAGTCCCATCTTATCTTTTGTCTCATTCCGTTTTCCTATTCTTGCAAAGAACCTTTATGTCCTGTAATTCAATGACAACCCTACTCTGCCAAAAGTAATTAATAAGTGATCGAGTGAGATCTTTTAGGTTTGGTAACTTCAGCTATCTCCAGACGGTCATAGAAGATAACAAAAGAATAACTGTAGCTTTACCATGATACATTTATAATCACAGCTCAAATTCGTTCCACCGTCGACGGGAACAAATCTACTCTGACTGTATTAGAGCGATAAGACAATCAATACTGACTTAGTGCGTGTTGGTAAGTTCTCACATACTGCTTTGAATTTCCTAGTGTGCACAGGTTACATCACTGTGATATTTTCACCGTAAGAGTCATATTAAAAACTATAAACACATTGGCACATAGCGGGACCTAGAGCGTAATATTTAGTTCAGTACATAGAGCAGTGTCAAGACAACAACGCCACCGACTGATGCAACGACTAAGTGGTTAAAAAAAAGAAAGTGACAACCCTAAGTCCGCCTCAAATGCCACAACAAATGCACCGGAGAATGTCAATTGGGCTCGTTTCCCCCGCCGCCACAATAACTTGCTATCAGCGGGCTTCCGCGGGTGCACCGGCTTATGATTGACAGCTGATTGACTGATTGATTGCGCATCCAGTGTGATTTTGTTAATAAGCGCGCAATGGATGGAAACCTAATCTACTAGTGGTGATATTTGTTACATATCTATTAAAGAGGTAAAGTTTGTGAATCGGAATCTTCGGGGTAATCACAGACACTCAAACAGAAGGAAGGAAGGGAAGGAATAATTTGTACTACATTTTTTGTTTTTAAATATGCAAACGGCTGAAACCACAAGGCATTATCTACCAGGCAACAGAAAAGGAAATTGTAATTAGTAAGGCGATGGGAAAACGAAATATATCTTTCATATGGAAAGATCCGAAGCATGAAAAATTTTTTAACATGCATTATTCATCTGCATGCATCTCTATACGTAGATGTTGAAAACTATCAGCAAAATACCCGGAGTGAAGAAATATTTCACCAAAGTTTCTTCATTGGCTAAAGAAATAGGCGGCACAGACAGTTATCTGGTTAAATAATATTAAAAATTGCAAAGTAACTTTTAGCTATCTGTCGGTCTGTTACGTAATAAGCAAAATTTACTGTTACTTTTTTTAGGTTGATATTGGTAAAACTTTTAACTATATCATTGTATACACGTATTGCAAAATACGTAAGAATTTTTCTATACTAGAGCAATACTTAAGCAGTTTCATATAATCGATCTTCATGTGATAACTAGTATGTCTTTTAAGTTAAAAAAGTGATAAAGCTACATTAGTCCGGTCAAGTTAGACCAAATAATCAGAGTGAAATTACATATATTACCATCCACCTGGAAATACTCAAAATAGTTCAAAACGTGATTAAAAACAACATTGAAAAATTCCGAATCATTCCGGTGCATGGAAAATTTTTTAATCAAGGTCAAAGATCAAAAAATGGGTTTTCTGTGATTTTCATAAAAATGTAATTAAAAATATTTCAGATGAAAATTGTAGATCATAAAATTCTCCATAAAAAAGATATCAATACTTTTTTCTTAAGAACCACAATTTTTGAGATACAACGATTTAAAAACTTTTTTTTAATAGTATTTGAAATTTTTCCACACACAAGAATGATTCGGAATTTTTCAATGTTGTTTTTAATCATTTTTTTAACTATTTTGAGTGTTTTCAGCTGGATGGTAATTTATGTAACTTTGAAAGTCTAGATTGACCGGACTACATGTACTTCACGATTATATAGGTAAAGATACAGAGATGAACGATAAGACATGGAAAGCTACAAAACGCATCGTCTTTTTTTGAAGTATGATTTTTTTTTACATATATAGAGATAGTACCTCTTTTTTATTAACTCTGATCAAAGATTTGCTCATTATGTTAATTAAAAAATAACTTTTTTCACATTATGCAAAAATTGACAAGACATGTGTTTATGTAGCATTTAATAAATTACCACTGAATGGATTCCAATGAAACGCGGACATCAGCTAGTATTATTTAAAATTTGATAAGATAACGTGACTCAACAATCTTTTGAAGGCAACAAATTTTGCTACTGAAAGAATTCACTTGGCAAAAAACAAAAATTGAATTGGATCCCCCCTCGATGCAATTCTCTGAGTGCCTATACAAAAGGACAAACACCCACACACTTTGTCTGTAAAACACATTTCCGTAATATCCGTTGTAAAATTGGCCGAAAAGTAGGTGGGGCTTGGGAAATCGTCAATATTTGTGATTGACTTAAATTCGTTGACAAGATTTTCAGCTTATGTTTTCGAATACAAGTTGTTTATACACACAGCACACACCCAATAAATATTACGACGACATGGGCAGATATAATATGCTTAAAACTATCTTATATCTTGTAACCAATGAGATTCGCAAGAAATTGCGCGTTCGAGGAAATGCTGTAGTTGTCAATGTAAGGAAATTTCAACTTTTCAAAGTCATATTAATTACTATGACTGAAATTATACCATCTATAAATTAAGCCGAAACGTTAAGAATAATGCCATTTAGAAATCCTGATGTCAACCTTAAAACCACGTTCGCCAAAAAGTTTTTCCTTCAGAAAAACTTTTTGTTTTTAATTTGATCGAATTGATAATATTGGCAAACTAACCGTAGGAGAAACTGAACTTACTCTGGAAAAAATAAAATTTAAAGTGAACGTATAAGCAAACCGAGGATTTTTAACTTAGCCTACTATAGGATTATTATGATAATATTCACTACATAGTATAATATTCACTACATGGTCGGCTCATATTAATAATGTGAGTCAACGTTTGCATTTTTCATATCACTTGCTCAAGCGTTTACAATATTTCCTACCGTTCAAAACTAAAGTTATGCTCGCTCAGTCCCTTTTACTTCCTATTCTCGACTACGCTGATGTCTGTTACTTAGACACAACCGAAGAGCTACTTAATAAGCTAGAGCGCCTTCAAAATTTAGCCATTCGCTTTATATTCAGTCTGCGTAAATTTGACCACGTGTCTGATTATCGTAAGTAGTTAGGGTGGCTACCTATTCGCTTGCGTAGAAATCTACACATGCTTTCCTTTGTGTACAAAATTCTCCACTATCCCCAGTTTCCAACTTACCTTCGAACTAAAAATGTCCTTGAAATTCCTAAGTCCAATTCCGTATTTTTTCAAAAATCCTTTTCCGTTCGTGCTGCCAAGCTGTGGAATAGTTTGCCCGCTTCCATTCGTGAGAGACCATCCCTTACATCTTTCAAATGTCTTCTGAAAGAGTACTATCTGTCTAATTAATTGTATTAAATTATATAATTATTGTATATATATGTATGTATGTATTTATGTGTATATATATATATATATATATATGTATATATTTATTTATGTGTAAGTATGTATTTGTATATATATGCTTAACGATGTGTACATTTGAATAGGTTAAACACTTAATTACCCCTGCAATTTTAACGTCTTGCACCACTATTTGGGTTGGCTGGAAGAGATCGCTTTTAGAGATAAGTCCGCCCTTGTACACTATGAATAACTACAATTTTTATTTTTTTATTGTACAATAAAGTATTATATATAAAACGAAGTCGCTTTCTCTGTCCTTTCATCCCTATGTATGTGTGCTTAAATATTTAAAACTACGCAACGGATTTGATGCGGTTTTTTTAAATGATAGAGGGATTGAAGAGGAAGGTTTATATGTATAATAGCATTGCACCCGTGCGAAGCCGGGGCGGGTCGCTAGTAACCGATAAATATAGAAATAGGAAAATATATATGCGTATGTATATTTTCTATAAAAGTAGTATTTAGTTATAATATAAATATTAAGATCTGCTTATTATTTTTATTTTGGTTGTAATTCAACATCAGAAAGCATAACACAGGAGCTCGCCTATTGTAGTAGTTTTTGCCATATAAAACGTCTGGGTTAAAATTAGTAAATAATGAATTAATATTTTTGTTTTGAATATTTTTTTTTTTTAATAATTCCACCTGAACAAACAAACAGACAAGAAACCAAGTTCATGGATACGCGGTAAAAATAACACTGATTTGTTGTATTATGTTCAAGTACCAGCAACCGTTATTTGTATATACAAGTTAAAAGAAATTAATAAAAATAAGAAAATATTTTTTTGGACCTGTTCTAACTAAGTATAAAAATGTTTGTCTACATATTGGTAAACATTTTTTTATGTCTGTATGATAACTTAGTTTGATAAAGCGACACCAAAAAAACGGAAATTTAATTTTATTGATAGAGAAATATCTTTCTCACAATCTATATTCCGACTTGATCAAGAAATAAATTTTGCTACAGCGAAAATCATCGGCTCCAATCACAACCCAAAGTATTCAGAACGAGTATGACAAGGAAAAAAACAAAAGATCATTATAACTTGAAACACAAAGTGTACCGCCGTTCATACCTCATCAATTCAAGTCACATTGTTGGCACTGAAAAAAAAAATAACATCGCGGAACTGTATCAAACCGCATATAAATCAAAATGACCCCAAAAATTCACTTGCTCTCGGCAAATTTCGCCCATTATCGGTGCACTTCGTGAAAAAAAGCAATTTGGGTCACGCTCGCGTGTTTTGGGTTCGTTCGCGGCATTATTTCACTGGTAAAGTTTTATAAAAAATATGTATAAGTGTCGATACTCGGTAATCTGAAATCTATGTGGACTGCTGTGAAGAACGATTAGTTAATGTAGGTTAAATACGGTAACCATAAGAAATTATACAACATTTTCAATTTAAATATTCTGGGCGACTCGTTGAAAATCTATCAGTAGGTACATTTGTCTAGCGGCGTAGGTGTCAATCTAAAAATAAAACATCTATAGGTTATAAAATTTTCACATTGTTACGAATAAGCGCTTGCAATAACATGATTACATTGTTATTGCAAGCGCTTATTGATTCTGATTGATTTATTGATCGATTGTTAATAAACTTAAGTAAGACAGTAGAGTCATTTTCTAACTTCTTTCTTCTAAGTTCTTTGTGTCCTTTTAATTTTATATTTAACGTCAGCAAGTGCGTTTCGGTTTATGTTGAACAAATATCATTTTGATTTTGTTTTTAAAAGCGAAAGTTCAGAAACTCTAATAAAAGTGAGATAAACACTAACTAGCCGACCGATTATGTTCCCGACCACTAGACCAGAGGCGGTTTTTAGGTCAATTGTATTTTTTTTTATATATTATCCCTTCCTATTAGGTTGGAGAGATCTTGATATAATCATGGTAACACATATGGATAGCGCTCGATCAAGTATGCTATTATTCGTAGTGGTTTACATTCGACAATATTGCTGAAACAGTATTTTCCGTCACATCGCAAGATGTGATACACACTTTAGAATAACCTTAAACGAAAGACGAAATCTTATTTTAATATATATTTTTTTAATTTATGTAATATATTTGTTGATATATTGAAATATTTTATAAATTAAATAAAAATATTTAATTAAGTTTTAACGCAGTATTTAACGCTTCTTTTTACTATCTTAAAATCTCTTATATTACAAAGAGCATCTATTCAGCGCTATCACAGGTTGGTTGGAAGATATCCGTTATAGACCGTTATCCACACATTATTATACACGTTTGTAAACTTACACTCTATTTATTGCATTCTGTATATCTATTTTCATACAATAAATAATGATAATATGCAAAAACGCAAAAGGCTTCATTAAGATGATTTTGTAACTCCTTTCCTATTTTGTTTATGAAAATTGACAGATAATGCAGTTACAATGCTGATTTATTAAAGTTATTTAAATAAAGCTTCCTGTTTCAACATTTTATAGCAACAGGATTCCATAATTAGCCCACAGCCCAATTGGCTTCATCATATTTTTATATTTTACGGAACCCAGAGAACAACAGACGTTCGTCATTGGCCAGCTTACCAGCCAGGTCCCGTAACAGCGTTGCCCGTAGCCCACAGATTGTAATTGTTCGCATTCATTGTTTCCAAGATAATGCCACGGAATAAACTGGTTTTAATTAAAATTTCTCTGGACTGAGGTATTCATGTATAAAACATCGCTTGCAAGAAAGTCGTATTTAAGACAATACTGTGTCATTATAATTATTGCTGCAGAAATGAGATAAATATATGATTGCGATGTAGAGCAAAGAGAGGCAAGTACCTTGTTGTATTGTTAATATAATTTGTGTATAGTTTCTTTGCAGGAATATAGACTCCTATATTTTATCTATATCTGCCGTAAAGAAAAGTCCTTGCGTAATTCCAATTTATACTCTAAAGCAACGGGAAAATTACAAGGGTTCTAATTAAATAATTATTGCATAACAGCAACTGTATGTTATGTCTACATACATGTTACTTTCATAATGCTTCATCAGAGAGTGACAGGACATTTCAAGTCTCATTAAGTTTACTCTATCCATATATTACAAAAAGAGTTTCGAGGATTTGTTCGAATTGATCGTTGCAGCTAGTTTTTACCATCGTTCCACGAGACAAAACGTTCACCCTACCCACGGCTGGCAGTCTACAAATACACAAGTGTTTATCAGTAGTTTTCAGCCTTGCACTACCAAACTGTAGAATGAAATATCGCATGCGTTATTCCCTAATAGATACTGTATCCAAACCCCCAAAAAAGTGTGTGTTCACATGCAATGCACTTGTGTAGCCGCTCTGTGGTTATTACTGGGTTCCAGTTTGAAGGACAAGATATGGCGATGAAAAAAGAGGGTACGGTGACTTTAAATTTGTGTCAGTTACTGTAACCACTTAACATGGGGTGGATAACGTCCATTTTACCATTTTATTTGTATGAAAACTGTAGACCCAACTGGCTAAAATGGACAATGAGGTTAATATACTGATTAGGTTTGGAATAAGCGAGGATACACAAATCTATCCAGGGTCGCTTTCGATGGGTACATGTGTCAGCTTACATTCTACTTCCTAATACCAGGTGTTGCATGCTTTATTGGAAGTATAGCATATTGTAGGATTTTGGTGCCGCATCATATAAATTTATTTTAACTTATTACTAGTTATTCTACTTATTAAATAAATGAACATTTTGATAAGTTTTGTTTAACGTATAGTTATGGACAAGTTGATCCTATAAAATCACTATTAAAATGCCTAACAGATAATGCTTGGGTGTGTTGTAACATAATTTAGCCCAGGGCGACGCAAGACGGGAGTCCACACAACAGAGAAATTCTATGAATAAATTAAGTAATATGCGAAAAACTTATTTCGTAGTAAAACTAGCTTTGGTACTGCAGCTATATTATCGCGTGAGTTATAGCTAACGGGTTGGTGTCTTTCCCAGATGAAAAGAGTTAAAATGTTAAAGTTATGTGTGCTGTGACAGGTAACGAATACATGTGTTAACGTTCCCTTTTTTTCCGACGAAAGTCAGCTTGAGCCATATAAAGCTATGGCTTGTATTCTATGGCTTGGAAGAACCTTACGGTTGTTCGCGGGTATAAACCTGGGACAGATAAAAGTAAGAGGTACTGTTTCTAAAAAGAGACTAACCGATAGATCTCGGCTGAGCAGCGTTCTAAAAGCAGAATATTTTCTGCTTATCTACCGCAATGCATGATGCAATGCGGTTTTTGCCGGGAAACATAGTTTTGGCCTGCCATAAGGTGTGTCACAGGAAAGCGCTGAATTCTGCTGCATAGTATCAATAGGTGTAATAAAGATTTAACTATACCACTCTAACTAATCAATAATTTTGTTATTGCTACAGGGTATTAAATATCACAACAATACATTGTATTTTCCAAAAAATTGAAATTGACGTATTCACGATTTCTGAACGAACATCGACTTCAATATAGTTTAGATTTAATGAGACTTTGGGGAGGCCTTTTGTAATGTCACCGCCGTATAATTAGATTATTTTCGAATGTTTCGGGATAATACAATTATAATATTTGGACACTTTTAAATGCAAATATATCTTTTTGTATTTATGGGCCGCTCATGTAATCTACGTTTACTTTATTATTAAAGTATTTTAATGTTCTGCATTGAATTTATGTGTGGAAATATGGAACACGCTTATATAATATAGATTACCATAAAAAGGGTTCATTACATTCAACTTCTATGTAGGATGCACTGGGACTACTCCCCCATAGTACTACTGATACCAACATACTCGTAGTTACCCTATTCCGTACTACATTGCCTACCTTCGTACTACTGATTACTTGGGTTTTCTACGGCGTGGTACTGCCTACCAGTGCTTTCTACTGCCTAGCTGCGTGCTGCTACTTACCTACACACACTACGGCGTGGTACTACTTACCAATAGCGCGCCTTCTGCTGGGCTTAACCCGATTTCCGCCTTTGACATTGTTCACCCAAGATTCAGTTTATAAATATTTAACGTAAATTTAAATTTGAAGTTAATTTTAAGACAACGCCGTGCCCTCAAATTTTAATTGATTTACTTTTACCATATTTTTTATTATATCAACGACACATGATATAATTCAGTAGGATCCTCTTAGTTACAATAATTATGAATATGACGTTGAACATATAAAGAAAAAGTATATTTTTTTAACGATAGCATCAAAATATTGTTAAAACAATTGTTTCTTAACTTCTTATCGTAGTCATACAGCCAGCATAATCATACCAACAAAGGCATGCGACAGAGCACTAAAACAACAAAAGCAATAAAAATACAATTGATATAAAATTAAAAAGGTAGTATGTCGCCGACATAGAGCCCTGTAAAGTGCTCACTTTATCTGTGGCGGGGACAGTTATAACGTTTTCATAGTGGACGATTAAGGCCGGACGCCACTTTAAGGCTCTGCCGCAAGATCTATTTTTAGTTTTATGAACTCTTTTTAGTTTAGGGAACATTGTTCATGTTTAAATATCTATATGATATTTTTGTATAGTAATTCTAACTATCGCATCGCATTAGATCTATTCGGACCGATCAAAGTAATTAATATTCATAATTAATGATTATACCTACCTACCTAAAATTTACATAATCTTTCTTATTATTAATGTTAGTTTGACATTAGTTTACTTTTACACACCAAAGCAGACTTTATTTACAGTTACTAGCAACGCATAAACATCCGACAAAGAAATTTTTACAAGTCTCTTGAAGTTAGATTTAAACGGCACCAGTTTACGAATTAATATTTGAACTTAACTTAGCAGCTTAACGAATTAAGCTGTGAACTTATCGGGCGGTCAAAAAAACATTGATTGATTTTGAAATATGCTAGAAATATGTTAATACTTAAAAATGGTCCAATTTATGTATTTGTGGCAAGAAAAATACTTATTTTCTCTACTCCTGAAAAGTTCACAATTCTTATTTATGTCGTGTTATAACTTAAGCGACGAAATGTTATATCCAATGAATTTGAAATGTTTGTATCCACGCTCTTTGACTATTAGGAATGTATTGTTAAAGGATACAGCTTTACAGTACTAACTAATTACTATCGATAAAATTTTCTTGTTCTCATACTGGGCTCTCGGACTCTTTTATACACGAATTAGCATAAACTTAACGACAATCGTATTAGGTTTAATCAAATAATATTCTAACCGCACGATAAAAACGTTCTGCATAACCCTCAGTACTTTATTGGAATGTTAGGATTTTGTTTTAAGCATTTGATAACATTCCAATATTGATTTTAATCAGTAATTGTAAACTGTTATGAAATAGTTTCTAGAGAATTTATCCAATTTTTTTTAATAAAAGAAAAGCTGGATACATTTCCTTTTTTAAATCACTTGAACGGTTGTTCTCCTTTTTTCACGTAAAGGAATAAGTCGCATAACTGGCTAATTATGGTGATTGATTCCAAGAAGGCAACACTGTAAAAAGCCGATTTTCTGAAAAAAAATTTTCTAAATCGCTAGTTAATTAAAATGGCATTTTTTTTTTAAATTGACATTAAGCATACATACATACTCGTATATGTATAAATATATTTATTTGTAAATGCATTTATTTGTAAATAAATGATTTCTTCATGTATTTGCTTAAGCAGTGATCGGTAATTATAGTTAGGATTTTGTTTTAAACATTTAATAACATTCCAATATTGAGTAGTAGTTAATAACAATGAGTAATTGTAAACTATTTGGAAATAGTTTCTAGAGAATTTATATATACATAATGAATAATGTTCAGGCAAAATCAATTCAACTTTTAGTTATATGCATTACTATTGTTTTTTCTTTTTAATAAACAATTTAAGTGTATTAACACTTAAATTGTTTATTGCTAAAACTGTTATAAACTTTTGCTATTAAAAATACGTAGAGTACCTACATTGTTGACATTTAGCGCATCTTTACGGAATGTGAAATTCATAAAATTATCCAGTTTTATTGTTAGTTTCTAATCAATTGATTTAGTGGCTTCTATTAATTCTGTATACGGTATCTAGTATATGGTCATAATCATCATTATGTCAGCCAATAGACACTCACTGTTAGATACAAGCGTTCCTCAAGGATCTCCATAGATTCGAGTGGAAATCAATGAGCGATTATGGGCATACCCACCACGCTGGCCCAGTGCTAGTTAAGTAGTGGAATGCGTGTTAGTTGAATGGGTTGGTTGACACTACGAGCAGATGAGGTGGGATTGGGACTCGTGGGATGTGGTTCATAAACCAATTACACTCCAACTGAAAACTAAAAAAATCTTCCAAAGAATATAATTATAAATAGAACTTCTTCCAGTTACTATCAATGATCATTAGCTTAGAATAGGTTCTTTGTCAACTATTAAAAATTATATTATGTTTGTTAATTAGATAGTGAACAAAAGATCGGCCTTGGTACACATTTACGAAGTACTATTTATACTTAATTCATTAATTTTAACATATATGATGGTTGACCGTCAAGACCGTAAAGTGAATAGAAGATTTTTGATCACCCATCATTTGAAGGGTCACAGCCAAAGTTGCTTAACCTTAGCAATCATCAGCGGAGTGGAGCGAATTTTAACAAAGAGTGAGTATCTTACAAGTCAAATTTTTTATTACAATACTCAGATATAGTTGCGAAGCTCGAACGCATGCGATTGTGACTAGTACCGTTGGCAACTACAAATAACAGTTAACCAGCCCTCGAATACCTGTCCCACAATGTCCCACAATGGCTTCTAGTATCGTATAAAAATATCAAGTCGCTTCACTGAGCCTTATATGCGGTACAATGGTGTACGTGCCTTGTGGTGCGACGATAGAGCGTAAACGCGCTACGAGGGGAAGCTTAAAACATAAACTGATTAAAAAAATTATAAAACAATACTGGCCATTTTTGTTTTCGCTCTTTTTAGCGTTTCGTACCTTAAAAAGAAAACTGAACCCTTTGTTGTCCGTCTATCTATCACACACATATATATATATATATATATATATATGTATATATATATATATATATATAATATATATATATATAATATATATATATATAATGTTTGTTAATTAGATAGTGAACAAAAGATCGGCCTTGGTACACATTTACGAAGTACTATTTATACTTAATTCATTAATTTTATCATATATGATGGTTGACCGTCAAGATCGTAAGGTGAACATTATATATATATATATATACATATATAATCTGATAATGCAATTATCCCTCTTCGCATAAGAGTGCCTTACTCGAGCTTAGTGATGGGTAAAAGGTGATGGGTGATGATTTTTGGTGAGATGATGATGATGAATCTATATTATGAACACGCCGATATACCTACAATATAATAAAAAGTCACTAGATCGGAGTGAGTTAAAATCAGTAAATGACACTCATGAAATATATTTTTTATTGAAATTGCTCAGCGACCGATGTGCACTGTCCACTGCTGCTTAAGGTTCGCAATTCTTGGAGTATGTCTGTGATATTGGTTCTTCAGTGGATTCCATAACTTTTAATGCGATCAGGTAGAAAAATTGCTGGTATAGCCCTCTCCACCACCTTTCGGTGGCTTTGAGTCTCCTTATAAACCTATTGTAAATGACCAGATTTTGATATCATTGTTGGCAACAAAAATCCAATCCAAAATCTAAGAATTTTGCCTTGACGCAGTGTGGTAGATAAGCCGAGAACATACTGAATGCTGCTGGCGTCAAGATGGGTCCGTCAATTGATGTCTCTCTGAAAGTTCGAATTAATTAGACTGTTTGTCCCAGATAAACATAGTCGCCATCCTTCACACATGATATTGAAATTTCACATGACTTTTGTGTTGTCCATGGCCATTTTAAGATATATCTGTTAGGAAACTGTACTGACTTCGTCCGTACTCTAAGCCACGACTACAATATCAATAGCAAAATGAAAGTATATTCTCGCCGTTGCTACTGAGGCCCAGTCTGCCAATCCCTAAGCTTAAAAACATCCTTCAGCGTAGCTGTCAATAATTTCAGCTATATTACATTTCCCTATTTTACAGAATATGTTTAGTATAACAAATTTCTCGAAATACAACAATTTACACAATCGGTTACATTCTCAGTCGGTGCGTGCGCCCGCGCAACGGAGAAACGCGAAAATCACTATTTATTGTCTATGTGACGAGCCATAAATCCATCGGCGGCTGCCGTCCGCCATTGTGATCCATTGTGCTTTTATTGGTGCTAGCTTATTGAAATTTCGCTTCCTCTTGAATTATTTACAATATAAAATGGCCGTGTAAATAAGTTATTTTTATAAGTTCCGCTAAGTACTAAGTACGTTTTATTTTCATGAAACTAGTTCATAATCATATGATAAATGTCACTACAGAAAATTCATTTGAATAATTATCAGACAGCAATTTGCTACACAAATTGAAGTACCTACTTCGGAAAGAACATCGAGAATTGATAGAAAATCTAGCTAACGCTGAATATAAAATAAAACCTTATAACAAAATAATGAGTATTATGAACAAACGGTAAGTCTATACGGCTTGAAAATGTAAAAATAGGGAACAAAAAATTACTCTGAATGGTTTCCTTACTGAACTCTTTCCAGTGCAAGGTCTCCTGTCGTAGGGTTGTGAATCAACAACAATGTTTTTAAAAATCCTATTTGATGAATAAATTGTTAATTTGATTTGAATTGATTTAATTAAAAAAGGCATGACATTCAAAAGACTACACTGCCTCTAGTGACACCTGGATCTATCACATTAATGTAAATTCCACGGAACTGATAATGAAACTAGGACAACTATTGGGTTTTTCCAGACATGATCTTTTTTAACTCGCTTTTAAAATTAAACAATTTTTTTTACCAAAGTTCAAAAAAGTCATTTTACGCAACTTTAAAGGTTAGATTTGAAGCAACTACGTGCGGATGCTATTGCTACTGAGCGTATCCTCCAAGAGGACTCCAATACTCTAGACATCTTGTCGAAGCAATTTCCGCCAATACATCTATAAAAATATCATACAATCCAACACGGACACAGGCACCGACACTGCCACCGAAATCGACATCAAACTAGATGATTTTTCGTACATTTGCACATATATCTGAAATGGACTCTAAGACAAGTTTTATAGCAACTTCTATAAGTCTATGAAAATTAAAGCGCTAAAAGCAACCTTTTATCTTGCCTCTGAGAATTAATACTAGAAGTATACATTTTAATATTATTTTATCGAGAATCGTATAAAAAGCATTCATTTTAGTAACAATGAACAAGTGGTATAGTTTGAAAAAACATGCATAGTCTTAGTCCACAAGGTCACAAGATATGGAAATAAAGACTAGCTGACCCGACAGACGTTGTCCTGTCCCAAGTCTCAAATGTTTTTAAATAAATAATTTAGCTAAAAATAGCAATATCTGGATGACCGTATTGTGAATCTAAACCATCCTCAAACCCCCTGGCCATTTAGGAGGAGTTCAATGACTAACACACGTACAGAAGATTTATATATATAAAGATATATAAAACATTGTATGTCAATGAGTGTCTTGAACACGTCAGAAGTAGCTGCGCGGTGTGCAACAAAACAATAAGCATCCGAGCATTGTAATCAGCATTGAAATTTATCCCCGGGCTGACCAAGTTGAATATTCATTTTGTTTTATCACGCAACGTATGGCAGAGTGTGGTTAGTAAGGCTATTCGTCTACCTGCTAACACTGCAACAATAGCTATAAATATAGCTTTTTTAAAACAAGTGTAATAATATTTAAGGGGCAATGTTATGTTAGATTGAATAGACTCCAGGTGTTTGGCTAAAACCTGGATACATAATACTAATATGGAAGTTACTAGACTTCAAAATGAAAGCAATATCTTTTAAATGACACCCATAGTAAATAACTGTAAACGCAATAGCGCTCAACAGATTCCTGTATAGTTTTCCTCTTACGCTTATGTAAGGTTTTTGATAATTTGAATCAAAAATTTATTGATTTAGACCCGTATGTGAATAAACATTTTTCAAGTCCATAAATACATAAGTTATACCATAAGTTAAGTAGTAAGAGAAAACCCGTAGTTAACTCTATTAAAACGAGCATTAGTTTATAAGTAAATAAAAATTGCTTTATAAATGCTATATTAGCTTGTTGCTTTATAACGATTTCTAAAGAATCTTCATGTATGACGGACATATACCATCAGATATTTTTTCGTAACGTTTCTAACATTCAATATACAGAACAATTACTTCCTAATTAACAAAGTTCTTCATAATATTATAAAATGTAATTCTAAAAATGTTACGAGTATTAATATTTGTAGAACTTGTTATAAAAGTACGAGTATATTTGTTTACTGTATAAAAAGCAAGGCTTTTTTATTTTATTTAACTGCTTAAGAGATCGGTATTCAGTAGTAGTATGACATGTTTGAATTTAAAATTGAAATTTTAACATG
>JAYEAL010000158.1:0-90791 GCA_036419045.1 Scirpophaga incertulas
GCGGGCCGCCGCGCTGGCGTGCGCGCGCGCGGCGACGCGCCGCTCGACACGCACTGGTCGCGCCGCGGCGCCCGGCTCGACCTGCACTCCTACAAGAAGTAAATATTAAAGCGATATTAAACACAAGCGGGCCGCCGCGCTGGCGTGCCGCGCGCGCGGCGACGCGCCGCTCGACACGCACTGGTCGCGCCGCGGCGCCCGGCTCGATCTGCACTCCACAAGCAAGTTGCAATATTAAAGCGATATTAAACACAAGCGGGCCGCCGCGCTGGGGTGCCGCGCGCGCGGCGACGCGCCGCTCGACACGCACTGGTCGCGCCGCGGCGCCCGGCTCGACCTGCACTCCTACAAGCAAGTTGCAATATTAAAGCGATATTAAACACAAGCGGGCCGCGCGCTGGCGTGCCGCGCGCGCGGCGACGCGCCGCTCGACACGCACTGGTCGCGCCGCGGCGCCCGGCTCGACCTGCACTCCTACAAGCAAGTTGCAATATTAAAGCGATATTAAACACAAGCGGGCCGCCGCGCTGGCGTGCCGCGCGCGCGGCGACGCGCCGCTCGACACGCACTGGTCGCGCCGCGGCGCCCGGCTCGATCTGCACTCCTACAAGCAAGTTGCAATATTAAAGCGAATATTAAACACAAGCGGGCCGCCGCGCTGGCGTGCCGCGCGCGCGGCGAGCGCCGCTCGACGCACTGGTCGCGCCGCGGCGCCGGCTCGACCTGCACTCCTACAAGCAAGTTGCAATATTAAAGCGATATTAAACACAAGCGGGCCGCCGCGCTGGCGTGCCGCGCGCGCGGCGACGCGCCGCTCGACACGCACTGGTCGCGCCGCGGCGCCCGGCTCGACCTGCACTCCTTACAAGCAAGTTGCAATTTAAAGCGATATTAAACACAGCGGGCCGCCGCGCTGGCGTGCCGCGCGCGCGGCGAACGCGCCGCTCGACACGCACTGGTCGCCCGCGGGCCCGGCTCGACTGCACTCCTACAAGCAAGTTGCAATATTAAAGCGATGTAAGGTAGGGAGCTCGGGACAGTAAAGTAAACAAGTGAATTGTTTCACGTATGATTTATTACTAACTAATAATCTGACAAAATCTATCTTATATAGGTTATAACTAGTACTTAGATATTATGTGTAGATCTATAACACACACGCGCCAATCGGCAAAAGAAAAAAAAAATTACACATGGGTATATTTTTTTTTTTTAATTATACGCGTAATATAAAAGTTTTCATACATTGGGTAATAAACGTTAAATTGGATAATATGTATAAATGAATAATACAATGACGTCATTCTTATAATCTAAGTATATTATAGGTATATTAAAAATAACAAGGTCTTTAAAATTATATTAAAAATATTAGTTATATAATTTTCTTATAAAGTCTACTCCTATTTTTATGTACTAACATTTCTTTTCCTTTATAATCTATTTTTAGATTTGGTTCACAATCTTCTATCACTCTAAAAGGTCCTATATAGAGAGGATCGAGTTTGTTTACAATTTGTTCGTTTCTTAGTAGTATTAGATCACCAACATTATACTTAATTGGGTTTGTATAGTTATCATATCTAATTTTTCTAATCTCTTTGCTTTTAATTAAATTTTGTCTTGCGTCATATTGCGATTTTTGAAGACGATATTTAAGTTGTTGAGGATAATCATAATGATTATATAACGGATCGATTTGCAATGTCAAATTACTGGGCAAGTTACACGGTTTTCCAAAAATGAGCTCATATGGTGTATATCTAGTTTCTGTGTGTACAGTCGTGTTGTAAGCAAAACACCAATAAGGAAGCCAAACACTCCAATTTTGAGGTTCATTATCTGTTTGAATTCGTAGGAATGATATTAAATTTTTGTGGCTATTTTCTAAGCTACCTATAGACTGGTGGTGATATGCTGTAGATGTAATTTGCTTAATTTTGAGAATATTACATACTTCCTTCATAACGGTAGAAACGAACTCTGTGCCTCGATCGGATATTATTTGACGGGGTATCCCGTATCTTAAGATGAAATTATTAACGAATGCTGACGCTACGGAAACAGTATCTTTATTCCTAATTGCGTAAGCCTCGACATACTTACTTAAGTCACACTGTAGTGTGAGTATATATGAGTTACTATTACTATCCTTACATAAGGGCCCTACTAAATCTAAATAAATTCTATCGAAAGAGGAACATCCGGTATCCGTAAGAACCATGGGTTCTTTTATGTGTTTGTAGTGTTTTTGACGTAAACACTTGTCACAACGATTAACAAACTCGGATACATCTTTTTCAAGTCTTGGCCAGAAAAATCGACGTTTTATGTTGTTTATCATGCGTCTAATGCCAGCGTGTCCGCTTGTAGGCAAAATATGATAGTCATTTAATATCACGCGTTGTGTATCCTTATCGCTTATTCTTTTGACACCATTCAAAATATAAAAAAGTGGTCCGGACCAATTTTGGGTGTCATTTATCATACGAGTTAACTCTTCTATTTCTTTACAATTATTCTCATTTTTTATTATACACACGCTATTTATTTTTAATTGTTTACACATTTCATCCAACTTCCTCACAAAGACATCTCGTGTGCAATATGATCGGAAAGAAGGATTAATATAAATTATGAGCTTCGTTGAGTTAAAAGCGAATAAATTAGTCATTTTAGGTGTGTTTTTATCAATTTTTCTCCATTCTTCAGTATTCACAAATCTTAATTCCACACAACCTTCTGGTTTCTTAAGGGTACCTAATACCTTTGGTTGATCAGACCAAGAGTCTGAGGCACTCTTATTGACCACAGGGTTGTCACTTTGAATTCCGATATTTTGATTATTCAATTGTTTATTCTGTTTCCGAGTTAGAACACACATCACCTTTTCATTCATCTGTTTCAGTTCATCACTCGATATTCGAATGCGGGACAATGCATCTGCAGCTGCATTGTCCGCCCCTTTTACATACTCAATAGTGTAATCATATTCTTCTAATAGTAATCTAAATTTTGTTAAGCGACTAGAAGGGTTTGTCATGTTAAAAAGATAGACTAATGGTTTATGGTCGGTTTTTATTATAAACTTGCGACCATACAAGTACGGCCTAAAATATTTAACGGACCATACAATAGAAAGTAGCTCCTTCTCTATAGTCGGATATCTAATTTCGGCTTTATTTAAGTTGCGACTTGCGAAAGCTATTGGTTTATTGTCGCAGTTACTTAATACAGATCCGATTGCAAAACCAGACGCATCGGTTTGCAAAATAAAAGTATTTTTGCTGTCGAAGTTTGGATATTGAAGAAGTGTTGGAGAGATTAATGCCTTTTTTAGGAATAAAAATGATTGTTGACATTCTGAATTCCAATTAAAATCTACATTTTTGCGACAGAGTCTATTAAGAGGTAATGCTATCTCTGCAAAATTAGGGATAAATTTTCTATAAAAGTTGGTAAATGCCACAAATCTTTTTGTTTCATCCACATTTTTAGGGACAGGATAATTTTGAACAACTTTAGTTTTCTCTGGATCTGGCTTTATGCCTTTAGTTGAAACAACGTGACCTAATAATTGAATTTCTTTCCTTAAAAAATCACATTTGTTTGGATTTAATTTTAGATTAGTTTGTCGAAGTCTTGTTAAAATATCAATTAAATTTTTATTATGCATATCTAAATTTCGGCCAAAACAAATTAAATTGTCTAAATAAATAAATAATTTGTCGTATGCTAGTCCAGACATAGCGACTGTCATTAATCGTGAGAATGAACTTGGACTAATTTTTAAACCCATAGGAAGTCGTGTCATTTGATATTGACCAGACGGGGTTGTGAATGCTGTGTACTTCCGGCTCTCAGGACTTAAATTTGCTTGGTAGTATGCCTGGGATAAATCTAACTGAGAAAAATACATTGCTCCCGACAAAGAATCCAAAATATCAGTAATATTAGGCAACGGGAATTTGTCATCTAATATTCGGTCATTAAGTTTACGAAAATCAATCACTAACCTCCATTTTTTAGAATTATCATTAGATTTTTTCGGAACTAATAGAATAGGACTGGACCATTCACTCTTTGCTGGTTCAATTATATTATCAGAAAGCATTTTTTTTATTTGTTTTTCAATTTCAGAACGCTGTGAGTATGGTAAGCGATATTGTTTTACGTATACCGGTTCCGCATTCGATTTTAGTTGTATTGTTTGGTCGTACAAATTAGAAGTAGTTAATTTATCATTAGGTAATTGAAACACGTCTGAAAATTTTGCGCAAATATTTTCGATAGATATACGTTCTTCATTATTTAAATGATTCAAACTCAGTTGGGAAAACAAATTTCGTACTCTATCTCCACTTACAATAGTATTCTCAAAATTGCATATGTCGTACTCTGATAGTTTGTGTACCTCTGGCCTAAAGTAGTTAAGATTTACTTCCGTTTCGCGAGTGTTTAATATCTGAATACTAATTTTATTATTTTTTGGCTTACATATGGTACTAGCTATAAAAACTCCTTGACATAACTCTCCTGGCATAACAACACATTCATAATCAATGATACTGTCAACGACATACATTTTTTCGCATCTTGGTGGAATTGTTAGAAAACCTTTTTGACCTAAAGATCCGGTAACCATAGGCAACGTTATACTATTACCATTATTATTATAATTTAACTTTAAAGTATTATTTTCAAAATCTAAAATAGCTTTATACTTCTGCAAGAAATCTCTACCTAATATTCCTTGTTGTTTACACGGCAGGTAATCGATAATATAAAATTTGTTTTCGAATACCTGACCATTTATATTAAGCATAACATAAGAATGCCCGATGGATTGTACTTTGCCCCCTATTCCTTTTATGTAGGTGCGTTCCGTATGCATCGGAATGTTCCATCTTTGTACTGTTTCATATTTCAGCACCGACATCGATGCACCTGAATCTACTAGAAAACTATATTTGGAATCTTCGAATAACAATTCCACTGAGCTGCTATAGTCACAAACTAATACATAATTATTATCGAAAAAACTGCATAGATTCATTATTTGTTGTTTCAGACTTATTTTCCGGATTTAAATCGAATGTTTTTAAAGACTTAGAATTGTTTAAGTCTCTGTTACTTTGCATGTAATGTATATTATGACCACGATTAAATGAACGGTATTTGCCGCCGCGATTATTCTGTATTTGTCTAGTATTATAGCCCCGCGCGGTTGAATCGAAGTTCGACCTCTGGTTGATTGATTATTTGAAAAATTCAAGTGTTTGTTACCATGTTGAAATTGCATTTGAGGTTGCCCGCCTCGTCTTAGAAAATTTCCTCTGTTACTACCGCGGAAATATCTACCCAAACTTGAGCGTCCACGATATCCAAAATATACTGTAGGTTCTTGGTTCGAGCGACTGTATGACGCTTCTTCGTCTTTTGCTGCACGTATTGTGTCTTTTAGTGACGAATAATTACGCGCTGACAATATCGTACTAAGTTGTCGATTTCGCAAACCATTGGTGAAGCTCTTAATAGCAAGCTTCTCATTTAAAGGTCTTAATATTTTGTATGCGTCTTGATTACCGTCAGCTTGCGATATCGTCAAGTTAACGAACAACTCTTCGACTTTTCTGCCGTAATTTTCTAAACAATTGCCGTTTTGTCGCATCATTACTAACTCATTATGAATAGAAGTACTCGATTTCTTGGTAAGTAAATGATCTCGCATATCCTGAATTAATAATTCACAGCTATCATATGACGTTGATAACCTTAACTTGGCATTTTCATTTACTCGCGTTTTTAAAATAAATTGTATAAGCATATTTTTACCTTCCTTATTTAGTGTAGAGCTATATAACTCTATAGAATCGATAAGGTTCTTAGTGACATTTTCATCACCAGTCATGACCGGGATTAGTGCTACCGCAGTTTTAAAGTCAAAGACTGACATTGTTGGAAAATTTACGTTTGTACACTCAGGAATATAATTTTTGGAACAAAAAGTTTCTATTTGCTCATATAATTGTTTAATTAAATCGCAAAATGACTGTAAGTCATCTAAAACTTTACCATCTATTTGCTTCGTTTGTATCTGTTCTAAAATAATCAACATACATTCATCGAAATGTTGACGCAACTGAATAGCCTCAGACAGCTTTTTCCGCAAAACATTCTTTGTTCATCTAGCGTAACTTAATTTTACCAAGTAACCTTTAAAAATTTGAAGCTTATCACAAATATCTTTTATTTCATCAGCCAACGAAAATAGAACCAGATATTTTAATTAAAAAATACATTATTTACATATTAATAATTATACAATATTATTAAAAATACACATTAAACAAAATTCACGACACGAATTAACTCGACACGACTCGATGAAACTAGGTCAAATTGTACGTTTTTGCACTTTTGAACAGCTCTATATGTTTTTATTGTTATGGGCTTTATCAAACTTTCACAATTTGCACTCACTTGTACCTGGAACTGGGCGGTGACACTCGTAGCAAACACGAGCCTCCTGGATCGGTCGTCGAACAGAACGCCTCAGAGTTTGCGCCAATACTTCATTCCGGATCCATCCATGATGACATCTTCTATATAGCATGTACAGGCCAAAAACTCCAGCAATTGCTATCATAGTGCAAATGAGCACCAGGACTATGCTTATATTGTTCAGGTGAAATTCTTGATAATTTGAACCAACAGCATTTTGGTTCAAGAAAACGTCTTCCTTCTCCACAGTAGACCGGCACATTTTATAATTTCTTTAAATGAATTAAAATTTTAAACTTTAACCAATCGAATATAAAGTAATAAGTCGCGCGGCCGAACTCCAGCAACCCGCGTCGGATGGCAGGGTCGCCATGTAAGGTAGGGAGCTCGGGACAGTAAAGTAAACAAGTGAATTGTTTCACGTATGATTTATTACTAACTAATAATCTGACAAAATCTATCTTATATAGGTTATAACTAGTACTTAGATATTATGTGTAGATCTATAACACCACAGCGATATTAAACCAGCGGCCGCCGCGCTGGCGTGCCGCGCGCGCGGCGACGCGCCGCTCGACACGCACTGGTCGCGCCGTGCGGCGCCCGGCTCGACCTGCACTCCTACAAGCAAGTTGCAATATTAAAGCGATATTAAACAAAGCGGGCCGCCGCGCTGGCGTGCCGCGCGCGCGGCGACGCGCCGCTCGACACGCACTGGTCGCGCCGCGGCGCCCGGCTCGACCTGCAACTCCTACAAGCAAGTTGCATATTAAAGCGATATTAAACAAGCGGGCCGCCGCGTGGCGTGCCGCGGCGCGGCGACGCGCCGCTCGACACGCACTGGTCGCGCCGCGGCGCCCGGCTCGACCTGCACTCCTACAAGCAAGTTGCAATATTAAGCGATTTAAACACAAGCGGGCCGCCGCGCTGGCGTGCCGCGCGCGCGGCGACGCGCCGTCGACACGCACTGGTCGCGCCGCGGCGCCCGGCTCGATCTGCACTCCCTAAAGCAAGTTGCAATATTAAAGCGATATTAAACACAAGCGGGCCGCCGCGCTGGCGTGCCGCGCGCGCGGCGACGCGCCGCTCGACACGCACTGGTCGCGCGCGGCGCCCGGCTCGACCTGCACTCCTACAAGCAAGTTGCAATATTAAAGCGATATTAAACACAAGCGGGCCGCCGCGCTGGCGTGCCGCGCGCGCGGCGACGCGCCGCTCGACACGCACTGGTCGCGCCGCGGCGCCCGGCTCGAGCTGCACTCCTACAAGCAAGTTGCAATATTAAAGCGATATTAAACACAAGCGGGCCGCCGCGCTGGCGTGCGCGCGCGCGGCGACGCGCCGCTCGACACGCACTGGTCGCGCGCGGCGGCCCGGCTCGACCTGCACTCCTACAAGCAAGTTGCAATATTAAGCGATATTAAACACAAGCGGCCCGCCGCGCTGGCGTGCCGCGCGCGCGGCGACGCGCCGCTCGACACGCACTGGTCGCGCCGCGGCGCCCGGCTCGACCTGCACTCGTACAAGCAAGTTGCAACCGATATTAAACACTAGCGGGCCGGACAGACTTCGTCCTGTCAAAAAGATTTGTACAGTGGCAGTTTTTTGTTCCTAATTATTTTATAGATAATGTCGCATGGCCAACCAAATCGCAAAAAAAGTCTAAATGACCTATTACATTTTGTGGCTATTCAATTTTGGAACGTGACATTAAATCCTCCAACGATGTATTCTGTGCTCCAACGCACGCACGCACTGTTTTGATAGATATGATTGAATTTCAACTATATGTAGCGTTAATAAAGCGCAAATTGACTCTTTGATGTTAGGAACACACCTTCATTGCTTAGACAACAGTGAGTGCTTGCAATATGAACTTTATACAATAACAATAAAGCTCAATTCGACTGTACGTTTTAGTTAGAAAACGTTTGCATGGGAAAATAAAAGGGCTGTTTTTAGGGTATTTCCGATAATTATTCGAATTTTCCTCATTGTAAAAACCCTCCTTGAACTTCAACGAACATTAACAAAAAAGAATTGACCAAATTGGTCCAGGCGTTGTTGAGTTATGAACTTACCAACACATTTTGCGATTCATTTTTATATATAAGACTAGCGGGCCGGGCAGACTTCGTCCTGTCAAAAAGATTTTGGTTCCTACTTATTTTATAGATAACTAGCGACCCGCCCCGGCTTCGCACGGGTGCAGTGAAAAAATGGTTATGGTGGGTTATCCCTAAGAGATAGACATATACCATCGTGGACTTTTTTGTGGATTTTTGTAAGTTGTACAATACTGTAGTACATTATTTTGGTCTATCTCGTAGGGTTCAGCCAGCGTTTGCAATATAAGCGCAAAAAAACGTGCTTATTTACGACATCACATTAGAAACCTTTAAATTTATCAGTGTTTCTCTCTATATTATGCATTTATTATACATACAAACCTTCCTTAAGAATCACTCTATCTATTAAAAAAAACCGCGTCAAAATCCGTTGCGTAGTTTTAAAGATCTAAGCATACATACGGACATACAGCGAAAGCGACTTTGTTTTATACTATGTATTGATATCGCATAGCCAGATCCAACGAACTATTACATTTTGTGAGTATTCAATTTTGGAACGTTTCATGAAATCTTCATTCGACACAGGCCTTCACAGGCACAAGGCCAGATGCAGAATAATAAGGTCTGCGCAGGTGGACGATCACGAAGGCGCGGAGTGCGGACGGCGGCGGCGTGCACACGGAGCTGCGGCTCAGCGCCGCCAGCACGGCGGACGCCGGCCTGTACCAGTGCCACGCCGCCAACCGCTATGGGGAGGCCACGCGCTCCATACTGCTGCGAGTTCTCGGTAACCTCGCACTTACACGTTGTCTTTTTTTTTTTTATACTACAACGGTAGCAAAAAGGCTTACGGCCTGCCTGATGGTAAGCAGTCACCGTCACCTATGGACGCTTGCAACACTAGGGGCATCACAAACGCTTTGCCGACCTTTTTAAAAACCTATTTACTCCCTTTTTGAAGAACCCCATACTGTAAACCCCCAGGAAAGCCTCAGCAGGGAACTCGTTCCACAATCGGGTGCGCGGAAGGAAATTTCGTTGAAACCGCACTGTGCGTGACTATTTAGGCTCCAGCATGTGAGGATGAACACCCTGCCGATGGCGAGCGGTGCGACGGTAGAATGTGGCCGTGGGCATCATGTCGAACAATTCTTTGGAACACAACCCATTGTATAAGCGATAGAAAACACACAAATAGGCACAGTCTCTTCTCAGACTTAAGGGCTCAATACCGCATGTGAGTGTAGGATCGACAACGATACGCTCCGCTCTGTCTGTTTCTTTTGAGTTCAAAGAGCGATAAAAACGTTTTCCTGAGAACAACAAATGATACTTGCAAAAGTTAAGTTCCTTGATAAACAAATTTCATCCAAATAGATATATTTATTAAACAGGAGCGGCGGCAGTTTTTAAAAAATTAAACTAAAAGCACACAGCTTAATTCACAGATTGACAATTTCTTGAAAAATCATTCATCACACACATTTTTTTTTTTTGATCTGCTGAGGAAAATGCATTGAATTGCATACCCCGAGAGCCAGTGGTTATGTGGGGCTCTCCGCCCCAGAAGGGAGAAGCCTACCCACTAAAATATGACATATGGCATTATTAGATAACAACTTGTTGTAAAATAAAAATCTGAAGCATTATTACTTTCTGACAAGGAGGTTGGTTCTCCTCGAGTTCTTAGACTACTAACTATTGGCTTTGTTACATATAGATCTCGGTTTTGCAATCTTTTTAATAAAAACAAGAATTAAAAATTTACAATTAAACAAAATTAGTACACTAAATACTTTGTGGATAATTGTAAAAAAAATACAATATTGAATAATATAGGGTTAAAAAAGTTTAAAGTTAAAATTTTGTAGAAGTTAAAAAAGCCCTTAAAGCGATTGTAACTTTATAGTTGACATATGTCACAAGTTGATCTTCATGTTGCATCTAAGAAGAACCATTGAGTTACAATTATTTTTAATTTTCCCAATAAAAATAGAGCTGCGCAATTAACTTTTAAAATTGTATCTATATAAAGTTTATAGATAACTTAAAAAAACAGTTTGAACTTTTTTCTCAAGATAAGAAACTAAGCTTCACAGCAAAAGCATGCAGAAAAACACGGAATTTTCTTGCATTAGAAACTAATTAACCCCCAAAGAAACACTTAGCGATGGTGCCATTGTGTAGGTCTCAATGGAATGACGACGCTTGTTTTGGGAAAGAGCGCGATGAAAAGCGAACATAAATTACTAACAGATATGAGAGGCCTAATTCTATAAAATTAATTTAAAACAATTTTTAAATAGTTTTCTATAGGCTACATAAATATTTGTATACTAGCTTTCTGCCCGCGGCTTCGCCCGCGTGGATTTCGGGATTGGATCTATAGAGGATTAAGGGTCATAGCTTTTGCCGACGGCTACATATGCGCGGAAGTCGGTTTATAGCGCGAAGGTTTTATCACGCTTCCCGTGGGACTATCCGTTTTTTCCGAGCTAAAAAAAATTCCGCAAAACCTTGCTCAAGAATCACTCTATCTATTGATGAAAATCGCATGAAAATCTGTGCAGTAGTTTTTGAGCGAAGCCTTTATTGCGCATCCCGTGGGATCTGTCGATTTTTCCGGGATAAGAAGTACCCTATTATTTAATCCGGTCTTTTACCTTTACGTCTGCAAAATTTCAAAGCAGTCGGTTCAGTAGTTACGGCGTGAAAGCGGAACAAACAAACAAACAAACAAACAAATTCACTTTCTGATTTATAATATTAGTTAGGATTTAACTAAAGTGCCGTAACTTTCCATCCAAACATGATTGGGTTCTACCACAGAACCTCCAGAAGCACCACGATCGGTACGCCTGGGCGGAGTGGGTTCTCGCTGGGTACGGCTCGTGTGGAGCGCCAACCCGGCGGTGGGCGTCTACTACAGCGCCATATTCGGCTTCTTGAACCCTGTCTCTGGCGAAGACACCAAGCAAACAGTGGTCAACCTGACGTTGGAGAACTCATCAAGTGACAGGTACACCGCGACTGCACCACTTATTCACAATAATGGGTCACCATTAGACAGCCAGTGTTCAAGATTGTTAGTCCATTGCTTCTTTTAAGCGCAATCAGTTTGTGTGTTTGTAAATTGTAAGGGGTAATCTCGGGATCTACTGAACCGATTTTAAAAATTCTTTCACCAATAGAAAGCCACATTATTGCGCAGTGTCATCATCATCATCATCATCATCGATTTTAAAAATTCTTTCACCAATAGAAAGCCACATTATTGTTGAGTGTCATCATCATCATCATCATCATCATCATCAGCGGACGGCGCGCGATGGCTTCGGGTTTAATTCGGTTCGCGTTCGTGCTCGCTTCGGGGATTATTAATATTATGTATGCCCAACGAAGTGGGCACGGGTCAGCTAGTATATATATATATACTTGCTGTGTCCCGCGGTTTCAGGCGCGGGCGATTTGCATTGTTCGCATGTTTCTATAGTAATCTAGTACTAAATATAGCTTATGTTACTTAGTGATAATGTAGCTTTCTAATGAAAAAAGAATTATTAAAATCGGTCCAGTACTTTTTGAAAGAAAGAAAGAAAGAAAGAAAAATAATTTATTTGGCGCTTAGTAGTGTTTACAAAAAGGAACAAAATGTTGAATCTTCTGTCGCACAGCACGTAGTCTACTAAATATACTTAGTATATATACTATTACTAACGTCTCGATACGGAAATTTAAGAAGTGTTCAAATTATAATTAGACCGGGGAGAAATCGGGCATAGGTTCCCCGTCTCAACCACTTTTAACTTAAAATTATCACAAGATAAAGTTATTTTGATAATAGAAATAAGGTTCAGTTTGCTGAACAAATTTTTAAAACTAAACAAACAAACTGATGAAAATTTTACAAGTTAATTAGCTCCTAGAATTAAGATTCAATTTAAACAAACAAACAAAACAATTTTAAAGTTAATTTGTCCATGGGAATAGAGTCTAAATTTGAAACATAATAACAGAACGTTACTCACAGTTTTTAACAGCACTCACTTTGATTTTTTGTCTTTAGCGCCACTTATCACTTCTTCACGGCACTCGTTGCAATATCACCTTTTCTCCTGTTCCTTCCCTTTTTTTTCTCTGGCACGTCCTTTTGTAACCCTCTGGTGTGGTAACACTGTTGATACTCCACGTCCGAGACTTAACTCGGACTTTGATCTGGACAGCGATCCACTGCCCAGTACCTAACTTTAGGTGACACTATCACCCTCCCCAACTTGGGAACCCCAAGACTACAAAAATTCCGGACTGTATCCGGCTCGAAGGACCAATGAGTTTATTCGTTACATACAAAAATACAAATCTTAACTCTTTATAATATTACGAGTAGTGTAGATGTATCAAATTAATAAATCATATGTATTTTATTAATGTATGTATTGTATGAAGTATAAATATTTATATTGTAAGCAATTATATATAAATACTGTGTCCCCGCAAATTTTTCTTTTACCATTTAACTTAGTACCTCCCAATATTTGTCTATTTTATTTTTATTGTAACATCGTTTAATTTTGTGTTCAATAAAGAGTTTATATATTCACTAGCTTCCGCCCGCGGCTTCGCCCGCGTGAAATTTGTTTTTGTCAATCCTGGTCCCATATGTCTAAGGTACCAAGATTCATGGTCTTATCTTCAATTTAACCCCTATTTCACCCTCACACTGGTAAAAAATTCAAAATGCTAGAAAAAACGATTGTTTGTTTCTTATGACGTGATATTTGACGAACTTGCATACTAACTTTCAACCCTTATTTCACCCCCTAACTGGTCGAAATTTCAAAAATGCTAGAACAAATGTTTAATGATTTCTAATCAAGTGCTTAAATATAAAGTTGCATGGTTTTATGTTTTAAAATTGAGAAATCCCATACAACCCCTTCATCCCTTTTTATCGAAATAAAAAGTAGCCTATGTCCTGTCTCAGGGTCTAAAGATTGTCTGTACCACATTTCATCGAAATCGGTTGCGAGGTTTAAGCGGGAAAGCGTAACAGACAGACAGACAGAGTTACTTTCGCATTTATAATATTAGTTGGGATTATAACTTCTCGCCAGGTTGGCAGCGGATGGATACCAAGAGCTGAGCGCACGGTTGGGCCTGGTCCGCCCAGCGTCGACGTACTCGCTCAAGCTCGTTGCAACTAACCACGTCGGTCAGTCGCCAGACTCAGAGCCAGTACTCTTCACGACCCTGGATGAACGTAAGGCTGAAGAATTCTATTTTCGTTTTTTTCTATTTCGTGTGTAAGTCGGGGCTGATATGCATCACTGCGACTATTAAGATCTATTGTGACCAGCCTCCTATGTAGGTTCTATGTAGGCTCTACAGTAGCTCCCTTAACTGGGCACTGACCAAGAAAGATAGGATGTTCCCAGTTCGGATTGTTTTTATTTCATCTGGGTCAAGGATGTGTTTCCCCAGGTGTGTGTTTCTTTTGTGAATCAGCGGTTTACAGTAGCACAAGAGGTGAATTGGTGTTTCACGCTCTTGTTCGCAGACTCTGCATGTGTCAGTGTCAGTGTCAAGGCTGAAGAATTAGTCATAAGTAGATAATTGTTCCTGTCAAATTAATGACTTTGTAAATATTTTTGTCTCACAGCGCCCTCGGCTTCTCCACAAAACGTGCGCGTGAAGGCGGTTGACGAAGATGAACTCCATGTAACGTGGTCGGTACGTAATGCGAAATTATGGCGGCTGCTTCCCGAGTTCTAGCGTAACGCTGGTATGTAGCAGCGTTTGTGTTGCTATGTTTGCCCTATGCTGTGTTGACGTGAATACGTCTTTAAAATTGCTTCCATAGGGACGCAAATCAAAAAATCGAATGATAACAATATCGGGGGATACAGTTTAGTGTTGTAGCTACATATCTATCATCCCCATCCAAATTCCAATTACACCACTGGATAGCTAAAGGATCAAAGAATTTATTACGCCCAGTAAAGACTGTGACACATCGCGCGCGGTGGAGGGGGAGCCCCGCCAATTGAAGGCCATTTTGCTGCGTACTATTACCCGTTACGAGACGTATTCACGTACAACAAACGGCCGCGTCCATAACACAGGCACACCCCTTTTTTATGTTGTATTTTATATTTGTGTGTCTATGTTTTTATGTTGTATTTTATAAAATCAATCAAAATCAAAATAATCTTTATTCAACATAGACCTTTACAGGCACTTATTCACGTCAACAAACAAAACAAAAAAAAAGGTTATACATCACAATAACATAACATATAGGCTACAATTTTAAAGATATATGCTCACATATCATAACATATTTTAATGGAGTGCAGAAGCATGGTCGATCAACGGGCAAAGCTTCTCCATCTGCCCCATGAAGTTTCTGGCGTTCTGGGAAGATCTGGGAGGGTTGGAGTGAGAGAACTAATGTAAGCTACTCGAAATACTAATCCTGCGCAGACGAAGTCGCAGACACCAGCTAGTATACAATAATTTTTGTGGTAATTGATGCAACAACTGATTCATGTTCATCATGAGACATGATAAATTTATTTAATTGTGCATTAAGCCTTATAAATGTGGCACAAAAATCCGAGTAGATAGTCTGACACGCTTTAGTTGATACTTACGTAGTATTAAAAGTTATTTTTTGCTTTTTATAGGGTTTAGCATATTTAACCATTTGTTATAATGATTGCGTACTTTTTTGGGTCAGGGGTTTTATTAAATTTTTGTAATAGATGGTTGTGAATATAGCCATGACTAAGGTACAAATACTCGTATACATCATACAAACATCTGCCCCCACCGGGACTCGAGCCCGGGGCCTGGCATCACGACACCTTGAAACCGGTGAACTCGATTGTACTAAGAACGTCAGAACCAGTGTGGCTTGGATGCTCAAGGCTGAGCCCGTCGTGACCTGAGGTCTGGTCCCCTTACTTTTCTTTGGATTTGGTTATTGTCCCCAACATTGACCAACGTTTCAGTGACCCTGAAGTGTGTGAGTTGAGGGCGCCATGAATTTTATTTTTTAGATAGACATGATGATCATCTGAGTTTTTTATATTATTTTCTTTTTGTGATTTTTGTAATAGTGTAATATGTTTGACTGCGTATTTTGTGATGTACACATATGTTATATTCTATAGGTTAAGGATTTGTAATATCTAGATGTAATAATATAACAATTGCTGGTTGTCCTAATTACAATAAATATATAAATAAAAAAACTATAGAATTTTTATATTAAAATGTTGAAAAGACCTTCGGTGTCGTCGTACGTTAATTACAAAAATAACCCATAATTTTCATTTTACTTTGATCTGATAATTACTTGGAGAATGCATATTGTTAAAATATTAATAGAGCAGAGGAGCACAGTAACAGTAGCATTGGGATAGTCCTCGAATCAAAAGACACTAGAAGTTCATTAAAAATTAGCGTGTTTGTATTTTAAAGAAATTGAGGATCACATTGGCGACTCCCTCGGGCAGGTTCCTCCGCAAGATGGGTGGAACGGGGAGCTGTTGGGGTACGTGGTCACCTGGCGCGAGTTGAGCCAGGCCGAAGCGGAAGCGGGGGAGGAGGCCGATGCGGAGGAAGCGGAGGCGGAGGGTTTGAGAGAGGGCTCGGAGACGGTGGGCGGGCGGGCGGCGGGCGGCGCGACGCTGGAGCTGCGGCGCGGCGCGCGGTACTCCGTGCGCGTGCGCGCCTTCAACGCCGCCGGCGCCGGCCCGCCCGCGCCCACCACCTACGCCACCACCACCTACGAAGGTGAGGGCACCCCACTGCTGGAGCTGCGGCGCCTTCAACGCCGCCGGCGCCGGCCCGCCCGCGCCCACGCTCTACGCCACCACCACCTACGAAGGTGAGGGCACCCCACTGCTGGAGCTGCGGCGCCTTCAACGCCGCCGGCGCCGGCCCGCCCGCGCCCACGCTCTACGCCACCACCTACGAAGGTGAGGGCACCCACTGCTGGAGCTGCGGCGCCTTCAACGCCGCCGGCGCGGCCCGCCCGCGCCCACGCTCTACGCCACCACCACCTACGAAGGTGAGGGCACCCCACTGCTGGAGCTGCGGCGCCTTCAACGCCGCCGGCGCCGGCCCGCCCGCGCCCACGCTCTACGCCACCACCACCTACGAAGGTGAGGGCACCCCACTGCTGGAGCTGCGGCGCCTTCAACGCCGCCGGCGCCGGCCCGCCCGCGCCACCACCTACGCCACCACCACCTACGAAGGTGAGGGCACCCCACTGCTGGAGCTGCGGCGCCTTCAACGCGCGCCGGCGCGGCCCGCCGCGCCCACGCTCTACGCCACCACCACTACGAAGGTGAGGGCACCCCACTGCTGGAGCTGCGGCGCCTTCAACGCCGCGGCGCCGGCCCGCCCGCGCCCGCTCTACGCCACCACCACCTACGAAGGTGAGGGCACCCCATGCTGGGAGCTGCGGCGCCTTCAACGCCGCCGGCGCCGGCCCGCCCGCGCCCACGCTCTACGCCCCACCACCTACGAAGGTGAGGGCACCCCACTGCTGGAGCTGCGGCGCCTTCAACGCCGCCGGCGCCGGCCCGCCCGCGCCCACGCTCTACGCCACCACCACCTACGAAGGTGAGGGCACCCCACTGCTGGAGCTGCGGCGCCTTCAACGCCGCCGGCGCCGGCCCGCCCGCGCCCACGCTCTACGCCACCACCACCTACGAAGGTGAGGGCACCCCACTGCTGGAGCTGCGGCGCCTTCAACGCCGCCGGCGCCGGCCCGCCCGCGCCCACGCTCTACGCCACCACCACCTACGAAGGTGAGGGCACCCCACTGCTGGAGCTGCGGCGCCTTCAACGCCGCCGGCGCCGGCCCGCCCGCGCCCACCACCTACGCCACCACCACCTACGAAGGTGAGGGCACCACTGCTGGAGCTGCGGCGCCTTCAACGCCGCCGGCGCCGGCCCGCCCGCGCCCACGCTCTACGCCACCACCACCTACGAAGGTGAGGGCACCCACTGCTGGAGCTGCGGCGCCTTCAACGCCGCCGGCGCCGGCCCGCCCGCGCCCACGCTCTACGCCACCACCACCTACGAAGGTGAGGGCACCCCACTGCTGGAGCTGCGGCGCCTTCAACGCCGCCGGCGCCGGCCCGCCCGCGCCCACGCTCTACGCCACCACCACCTACGAAGGTGAGGGCACCCCACTGCTGGAGCTGCGGCGCCTTCAACGCCGCGGCGCCGGCCCGCCCGCGCCCACGCTCTACGCCACCACCACCTACGAAGGTGAGGGCACCCCACTGCTGGAGCTGCGGCGCCTTCAACGCCGCCGGCGCCGGCCCGCCCGCGCCCACGCTCTACGCCACCACCACCTACGAAGGTGAGGGCACCCCACTGCTGGAGCTGCGGCGCCTTCAACGCCGCCGGCGCCGGCCCGCCCGCGCCCACCACCTACGCCACCACCACCTACGAAGGTGAGGGCACCCCACTGCTGGAGCTGCGGCGCCTTCAACGCCGCCGGCGCCGGCCCGCCCGCGCCCCACCACTACGCCACCACCACCTACGAAGGTGAGGGCACCCCACTGCTGGAGCTGCGGCGCCTTCAACGCCGCCGGCGCCGGCCCGCCCGCGCCCACCACCTACGCCACCACCACCTACGAAGGTGAGGGCACCCCACTGCTGGAGCTGCGGCGCCTTCAACGCCGCCGGCGCCGGCCCGCCCGCGCCCACGCTCTACGCCACCACCACCTACGAAGGTGAGGGCACCCCACTGCTGGAGCTGCGGCGCCTTCAACGCCGCCGGCGCCGGCCCGCCCGCGCCCTCATGAACTGAACAATTAAATCAATATTTTTTACACTAACACCAATTAGCCTAGTCCAAAATAAAAGGCTATAAGGCTTCTGTTATGGGATCTAGGGTAATGGTTAGACATATTTTATACATATATACAAAATATATGATAGAAATATATATTAACAACTATGACTAAGGTACAAGTGTTCGCATGGCCGGGGGGCGTCGTCGGTGGAGGAGACCGGGGGAGGTAGTGAGCCTACCCCGAGGAGGGCTCCCCTGTATCGGCGGGGAAGCGAAGGCTGGGGGTTCCCGGAAGTGGCTTGATGTTCCCGGGGGCTCCCTACATGCCTGAGAAAGGCCTTTAGTGGGTAGGCCTCCCCCTTCTGGGGAGGAGAGCCCCACATAACCACCGGTTCGCCACAGCCGGGATATGCAATTTAATGCATTTTCCTCAGGGGACCAAAAAAAAAAAAGGTCATAACACAAAATTGTATTGTTTAATCATAATTATTAACACAAAAAGATAGATTTCTTTAAAATTCTCTCTTTAACGTGTGTCTGGCCAATAGTTTTATTTTTTATTTTAATTGAAATGGCTGGTGAAATTTCGGTGGACAACATGAATAGGGTAGACGACTACAACTGATTATTGCCGTTTTTATACTATAATTATCTGATTTGAGCAATTTATATCTAATGAAAGTATGTAAATATAGAAATTTTCAGTTTAATTACTAAGTTATATTGTTTTTAGATTTCTAAAAAATGAGCAATTATTATTTACTTAATTCTAATGAAACGAACACATTTCTAGCATTCTCGCATTAAATGTAACATTTTTTTTATATAGAAAGTATACCTATAAACGTACAAATAACAAAGTTATTTTAAAATTTGTTTATACGCTCATACAAATTAGGCGAGTTTACTGAGTTATGACGTCACAATTGCAGTGTTTTTAGTATGGAGCGTTTTTGAGCGACCCGCGACAGCGCCGCAAACATGGCGATGTATCTTCAAAAGTAATAGGTGCAGGTGTACTGTTGGTTCTACAATATTTCTCACTTAAAAGAGTACTCTTATTATATACAAAATTTAAAAAATTGTCATCTACCCAATTAAGTGATAAATAAAAGCTTTAGTGTTCGATTCGTTTTTATTTCATATTATTTTAAATTATAATATTTAAACTAGCGTCATCGCTAACGTGAACATTAATTCTATTTCTATATTAAATTTTTAATAGAGTACAGTATTATTTGAATGTGACGAAGAAATAGAAGGAGTAAACACAAGACAGAAAGCTCTGAAACGAAAATTCACCACGACGTTACAAATTATAACTCATTGTCCCCGTAATCACAATGTGGGCTCATTTAATAAATTACGCAGCGAGCTAAAAACAGAGAGAAATTTTAAAGTATTCAAAAGCCATTTACGTACGTTGCTACTAGAGAAATGTCGTTTGTCGAGAAATACATCGTTTGCTTGTGTAGCGATTATGTAATGATTAATTACATTACTGATTTTAAAAATGTACTAATTATTTATATTTGAATACAATTGTTGCTGTTTAACTTTGCCTAAGGATTTTTATCTGTGTCGTAAGTGCAGTCCCACCCTCTCATGGCGCTATCAACCATCTTGGTTTTACAGACCGGAATGCGCGCGAAACCTGCATACAGCACACAGCCGCGCGCATTCTCGACTCTTTACAAATTGCTTAAGCGTGTCTCCATTGTAGGCCAGTCATTAAAGCCTGAAACCCGAAAGAAATAAATATGCCTTCATGTACGGAAAAAACGTATTTATCCAGCTCAAAAATAATAACAAATGGCGTTCCACAAGGAAGCGTATTAGGTCCATTACTTTTTAATTTATATATTAATGACTTTCCTGGATGTATAAAACAAAAGATGACACTGTTTGCAGATGACAGCACAGTATTATATACTAGTAATAAATTCAGAAATTGAAGAACAAGTAAACTCTTCTCTTGCTCGACTAATAAAATGGCTTCTAGATAACAATTTAAAAATCAACATGGACAAAACCATATTTATGACCTTTAGACATAGGCAGGCTACAACACCAAATGACATTGATATTAATTATTTGGGACATAAGATTAAAGAAGTTGACTCAACAAAATTTTTAGGATTAACAATTGACAACAATTTGACATGGAATAATCACACTGACATTATAATTAAAAAAGTTCGTAGTTTTTCTTATACACTATCAAAATTAAGGCATGTAACTAGTATGACTACATTATTGATGGCATATCATGGTCATGTCTCTTCAACCCTTCGCTATGGAATTATTTTCTGGGGATATTCGACTGGAAAAAATGATGTATTTATAGCGCAAAAAAAATGCATAAGAGCTATGTGTAAAATAAAACAAACAGAGTCATGTAGTCCACGATTTAAGCAATTGCGTGTTTTGACTTTTCCGTGTATATATATTTACGAATTAGCTAAATTTACGAAGGAAAATATTAACTTATTTACACTATATCCAGAGGGAAATAGGAGACAAGGATTAATACGGTGTAATTGGTAAGTCAGACGCATCATTTTCGAGCATCTGTCTTCTGTATGGCACCCACTATTTTTAATAAGCTTCCCTTTATATAAGAGGAAAGGAAAATGTAACCGAATTCTCACATGCCTTAAAGGAATTTTTAATTGACAAATGCTACTATAGTATAGGTGATTTTTTGAAAGATAAATTGTAATTTTGTAATGTTTTTAACTGACACTGTAAATTTTAAAATAGTCATCTTTTTGTATTGCTATAACTAATTATTATTGGACATCTACTACACCTCAATTTGACATTTTTAATCATTTTAAATAAGTAATAATTTATTATTTGGGATATTAATAATCAACTTTTTGACATTGAGAGTGTATTAATGAATTAAAATTTTGACATAATTTTTGTAATGCATGCGATGATAATAATTAACATGATTTTAGAGAACATTTGATATACTTGTAATAAAAATTTGTATACCCAATGGGTCGGATATAGCGGTCACCAAATCTTTATAACATTTTTGTAATACCTATATTCACAAATAAATATTCATTTCATTTCAAAAAAAAAGAAATTAGTAACTAGCTAAAATTTTGAGGGGTCATTAAGGAAGGTGAAATACCTTACCGGTGTGATTTTGCAGCGCTCTGGGGTGTACGGAAAGGGTTGAAAAGGGATGAAAAGTGATTTTTGTTAATAACATTGTCAAAAAAATTTGTAACACGCTGCAAACTTAGAATTAGGTTGTTCTCATTGTTTTGTAACGTGTATTAATTTTGCAGCGTTTGCAATGTACGGAACATTGTTTATTATTAAAAAACAGTAAAATTTTTCGGTTCTCCCCGCGGTCGTCGTATACCGTTGGTACCTTCTTCAGGCGGTTCCCTCTTCTCTATCCGCCTGTATCAATCCCACTCCTTGTATCGTGTCGTCGGAGAGGTGATACAAAATATGAGCGCGGTGTATCGACAGTGCACTTCGTCCCCCGCAGAGCTGGATTCGATACCGAGCGGCGTGACGTGCGCGGGCTCGGAGCACGGCCTGGCCGTGCGCTGGGCGCCGCCCGCCCGCGCCGCGCCGCCCTACACACTCCACTGGGCACCGCTGCACTACCTACCCGGTGAGTGCGCTGTGCTACTACACAATTAAAGGAACAATATATTTATTATTTTATTAATCATAATCAAAAGTGTTCTATCAAATACTTTTTTTTTACGTTTTATGGGCTTACTCTTGGTCTCAGGCTAGCCGCGAGGGCATAGACGAGGCCTACGATGGAACGAGTTTGCCAGATAATGCCTGTGCACTCGTTTCTTAAATAGTTCCGGGTTGTATGAGCTCGAAAATACAGACGCCGGCAGGGAATTCCACTTTTTTGCGGTGCGCATAATAAAGGATTTGGAGAAGCGCTGCGTACGGATATGTGGAATATCCACCAAGTAAGGGTGGTATCCTGCCGTACGTCTGGATGTCAGATGGTAAAAGGGAGATGGGGGAATGAGCTCATGCAGCTCATGAGCACACTCACCGAAGTGCAATCTGTAGAATCGCATACTTATGGACATACATCAGAATATTTAGCAAACTGGATCATTTATATTAATAAATAACATTTGACAATACCTTGCCTATAATAACGGTTAGTGAATAAAATAATTACAAAATATTTCGCTTATAATTTAATAAGCAAATCTCTTCCCATTTTCTTAATAACTTATAATTCTCCTTATTACTTAAAATAAAACACCTTTTAAAAAAAAATTTTTAAAAACACGCTTTCAAAAAAACCAGTAAAAACTGCAGACTAAATAGTAAGAAAATAAAAAAAAGTTTAAAAAACTGAAGACTTAAAACCTTACAAATTTTGCGCACTAAAAAGTAGGAAAATATTTTTTTGACACCCTCCAAATGAATCCAAAATTGTTAAGACTAAAAAGAAAGCGTGGGGCCCTCATCATACTTCTTAATTCATACTGTCGTAACATCTTTAATTTGTTAAATTATAATTTATTTTATTAATTATAATTTATTACATTAAGTCTACTGAAGTCTACGTATTTGAACTTTTATTCGCTATACACCTTACTCGAACTAGTTATGGATGGTTAACAACGTATATATTATTTTATTAAAAAGTTTGTGTCCTCTGTTATCTTTACTAGTTGTTTTAGTTTTTTGGAAGGAAAATTACATACTTTTGTAGTATTTATACTTAGAAATATTTCATTTGAAAATTCGGTGACCAAATTTTAATCTTTCTATTTCATTTTGATATATTAATGTATATTGAAATACTTGCATGACTTGCGCTTACATGAGCCAATTGCAGATGATACATTAGAACGATTCGTGATGTAACTTGCATGAGTAACAAAGATTTTTGTGCTACTTTGCGTATTAAAGTCGGTTTTGTTAATATTTTTCTCTCAGCCTACATCACTTATTTTTGTGTCATCACAAGTTATTAGAATCAACTACTTTAGAAATACTTGAAAGATATGGTTGAAGTATGATGAGGGCCCACGCTTTCTTTTTAGTCTTAACAATTTTGGATTCATTTGGAGGGTGTCAAAAAAAATATTTTCCTACTTTTTAGTGCGCAAAATTTGTAAGGTTTTAAAGTCTTCAGTTTTCAAACTTTTTTTTATTTTCTTACTATTTAGTCTGCAGTTTTTACTGGTTTTTTTGAAAGCGTGTTTTTAAAATTTTTTTTAAAAGGTGTTTTATTTTCCTACTTTTTAGTCTTGACTGTAAAAAAATGTGATGTAGAGCAACCACCTGTCTAATTAATAGAGTAAAAGTTGATTAGTTACACTTCTATTGAAGCAATTAAAATTCATTGACTTACTTATTCAATGATTTTTTGCAATGATCAATAGAATTGAAGCGTCTTCATGAAGCTGTATGCATATGCATTATAAAATTTTTATGCGGTCATTTGGTGGATGATGATGAGTTTGATGTTCGACGCCAATCAGCGAATGGCTTAAAGCGTTCGAACCCGTTCCACAACCACATCAAGTAACACCTATCCGCCTCTCTATGTAGCTTGGTAGGTTTCCCTGATGCAATGTGCGAAATTTGGCTTTATTCATCCACATCATTTGGATCATAACCAAGATTTCGCATGCGATTCATTTCATTCAATGCAGCAGTGTTGACAGGTTTATTACCTATAAGCATTTCACAATCCATTTCTTCGATGCGCAGACCATCAAGAGAACGAACACGACTCAAGGCTACATAGGCTTGTCCTCGAGCAAACAGTTTTGATCCAAGGTAAATGACCGCTGCATCAACAGTACTTCCTTGCATTTTATGTACTGTTGATGCCCATGACAGAACCATTGGGAGCATACGTCTTTCCATTTGTTTCTTGTTTGTTGCGGGAAACTGTATAGATTTTGGAATTATCCAATGTACACTGTCTCTTCCAAAATCTACTTTACAAAAATTGTAAAATACAAAATCTACTTACAATAACACAAAATCTCCATTGCCGCTCGATGATCCAGTTTAAATTGGTATTCAAACCAATCTTTCATGCAAATCATCATCACTACAGTTGGGGGAAAAAAAACAAATATTTCACTCAGTCGTAGGGCGACGTCCTTTTCTCACCATAGAGTTTTCATATATTCAAAACCTAGAGTATTTCCCGTGTATTATTAATTTTCTTGTGTATTATTAACCTGGTGTATACCCCAATTTCCACGTATGGAATCGACTTTTCGCATCTACATAGGATACTTTTTACCGCTGTAAAATACCTCTCCCACGGGAAAACCTGGTAACAACAGCTAACCCATATCATGGGGGTGCATTTGAAATAGCCAATCCGCCATCTTGGATGTCCGCCGTTTTGGATTTAAGTCACGTGACTAACTTGTTCGTTTTCCTGACAGCAAACCCTTTTATTTGATACCCATATCATGGGGGTGCATTTCAAATAGCCAATCCGCCATCTTGGATGTCCGCCGTGTTGGATTTAAGTCACGTGACTAACTTGTTCGTATTCCTGACAGCAAACCCTTTCATTTGATACCCATTTCATGGGGGTACATTTCAAATAGCCAATCCGCCATCTTGGATGTCCGCCGTGTTGGATTTAAGTCACGTGACTATCTTGTTCGTATTCCTGACAGCAAACCCTTTCATTTGATACCCATATCATGGGGGTGCATTTCAAATAGCCAATCCGCCATCTTGGATGTCTGCTATGTTGGATTTAAGTCACGTGACTAACTTGTTCGTATTTCTGACAGCAAACCCTTTCATTTGATACCCATATCATGGGGGTGCATTTCAAATAGCCAATCCTCCATCTTGGATGTCCACCATGTTGGATTTGAGTCACGAGACTATTTTTTTCGTGTTACTGACAGAAAACCCTTTCATTTGATATCCATATCGTGGGGGTGGATTTCAAACAGCCTGTCCGCCATCTTGGGGAGGCCGCCATATTGGATTTGTAATGACGTTTCTTAGCTAGTCGTGTATTGTCACCGGAACCAAGCTTGTATGCAAAGTTTCATTTAATTCGGATAAGAGGAAGTGCTCGAAAAATTGAAAAGAAAATTCCACCCAGATTTACAAACAAGTCAACTCTATAGAAAGCGTGTAAAAATAATATAAAATGTGATTTATTTAGAGTGCTATCTAATTCTATTAATAAATACAAAATTCGTTTACCCTCAACTTAAATAATGTACGACACTAGGCATGTCAAGTGTCATGTCATTTCGAATTTTAATGTAGAATCATTAAATTCTGTATCGTAAGTATTAAATCCATCGAGCTGAGTGTGTAATCTGGTGATGGGTGGTGAGCGGTGTACGTTGACGTCGGTAGCGTGGGGCCGCGAAGTGGAGGGCGTGGGCGGGCTGGTGCGCGCCGGCGCGGCGACGGCGACCACCGTCCCTGTGGGCGAGCTGCGCAACGTGGGCGGGCTGGCCGCCAACTACTCGGTGCGAGTGCGCACGCGCACCTCGCCCGCATCGCCGCCCACGCGGTGCGACGCCGCCGCCGCAGGTACGACTGCCTCTATCCCGTACATACTTCCTCACCTTCCTCGACTTTTATTGATACCTTCATACTCCTCGGGCACAGGTACTCTCGAACATCCTTAGGACTATCTCCTATTCGGTTCGAACACTTTCATCTCGGCCGTCCCCTATCAATTCACCACTAGTATTTGTCTTATAAATTTCTTTCGTCATTAGTCTTTCCCTTCTCGATCTCTAACTTTCACTCACAAATACTCTATATATTGGCACTGACCATTATTTATTTACAGAATCTAAGCTGTGATCGATACAAGCTGTATTGACACCTGAGCTTACTGTAATTCGTAAAATTACCATGTTAATGATATGATAAAAATGTTTATGTAACAATCGATTATGTGAGAGTCGAAATCTACCCTGATACGTAGAAAATAAGCAATTACATTGCACCGCGGCTAATCACCTAGTTACATCATGTAACTCGCAACGCTGATGACGATTGTTCTCTTTACGCAAAAAATCTAAACTAACAACAAAAATTTATAGAATAAATATATAGTATAGTAATTCAAAGAAAGGGCATGTAATTTTTTCTGTTTGGTATTAATATACTGGCATTGTCTTATGATTAATCCTAAAAGTAAAGGCACCAGTATTGCTCCTTGCGTAACATCGGAAATTATAACATACGCAATAAATTACTTCGTTTAATAAATTGTTGTGTTCATCTTTTACAATTTCAGCTACTAATATAATTCTAATCTAATTATTTCGAACGTGTGCTGTTATTAGATACAAAAGACTATAATACGGTGATGAATACAGTCGAAAGCTCGAGTCAATTCCATATTGATTCTTTCAATTTTCAATTTTGTAATATACATTCAACTATTGTTTTTTGATACTGTTTTTACCTGGTGAAATAAAGAGAGAATATTTAATAGAGCTATACGATTTTTCGACAGTCCCAGAAGCAGTGACGACGCTGCGCGCTGTACCGGCGGGGGAGAGCTCGGTGCGCGTGTCGTGGCTGGCGCCCACCTCCGCCCGCCCCGCGTACTACACGCTCTACATCCGGGAGCTTGGCAAGTATGTTTGTACGAGCAAGCAACGTACATTTTTTGCTTACTGTGCGACCTACTTCAAGGCGCACGGTTTTACGCTTGCAACATACATTTTTGCTTACGCTGCGACCTACTTCCAAGCGCACGGTTTTACAAGTTAACTTTATCATTTTAATTAATATTATTAAGTAGTACGTCAACAACTGTCTTACTGCACACTACTCAAGAAAGAATTGCCTATTGAATATTACTGTGTACTTTTACATCAATACAATCTTACTTAAACTTCGGCAATCTTTCTCTTCGACGTGCTCATCATCCCAACCTACTACTTACTAACTACCACTAATCATCTCTTGTACTGTGTCCGTGGTCTACTAAGCGGACTATACAATGTTCTTTTATGTTTAAATCACTGTGAGTGTACTGATAAAATGGTTTTCAATCATTATACAATCAAGTAAGGTATGGATGTAGTGTTTTATTTCAGGATAGTTTTTCTCAGTTTGTTTCTCTTTTAATATAAATGTTACATACAACAACCTTAATGAACAATGTCGTGTACATTTCTAATTGTCATATGTATTAGATAAAATACTTTAGTTAAGTGATGGTGTAATATTGATATTTATGATGTTAATGTACCTAAATAAAAAAATAAATAAATGAAGTGAATATAATATACTAATTCTAATATATAAAAAATAATTCTAGGTTTCGTTATAGCATTTACAAATTAAGAATAACTTCATTAATAAGGTGATAATAGTACATTATAATACAAGTGAGTAATGTTGAAAATTAAATGTAATTTTTAATTGCTCATGACGTTTTTCAACACCATTACGAGTAATTAATAGATACTTTATAGGTCAATAAAAAATATTTTGAAAAACAATTTGTGAAAGTACAATTATAAACGTTGGATTTCCACCTTCACCGCCAGTCATTTCTGAAATATTCGTTATTATTTCATTCGTACAATCAATTTTATCGCTCGATGATATTTTTGATATAAACCGAGCCGCCGAACTCGCCGAACCGAATTTGAAATTCGAATGATATTATTAGTTGGTAATATGATACATTGTGAAACTACAATTGGTGTAGTTACATACCAATTACGAGCAACGGAATTTGCTTATGTTGAATCTGACCCCGTATTGTAGACAATATGTCGCAGTCAAGTCAAGTAAAATGCACACAATAAATTTCGCGATGCGTGGCGAGACCTTCTACGATATATCATATATTCGATTTTAAGAATACGGGCCCTCGGTTATTTGTCACAGCTTACCAGTTGTCTACGTTGTGCTTGTATTTAGAACTCATTTAGTGTACGTTAAAGATGTTGAAATATTGTATATGTAGTTTCGTTTTATTTTTATTTGATTTTGTGATAAATGTTGCTTTTATGGTGATCCTTTACGAGTATTACTTGATTATCCGCAACGTGCTAAATGTTTTAGAAATAAGTAGTTGCGATCGTGTAACAGAGAGGGCGGCGAGTGGTCGCAGCGCGTGGAGGCGCCGCCCGAGGCAGCGGAGGGCGGCGCCGGCGTGGCGGAGGTGTGGCGCGAGGTGGCGGGGCTGCGCGCGCGCGCGGCGCACGAGTTCTGGGTGCGCGGCGCCACCGCGGCCGGCGCGGGGCCCGCCTCGCCGCGCGCCACCGCCACGCCGCGCGTGCCGGGTGCGTCACTGCAGTGCGGGCCCGTCTCGCAATACGCGATTATTTAGTAGGTTATAGCTAATATAGTTTGGGTACAAATGGTACATTTGCGGCCCACAGCGGCGGTGCACGTTTCGTCGCTGGGCGGCGCGGTGGCGGTGGCGGCGGGCGCGCGGCTACGGCTGCCGTGCGCGGTGCCCCCGCCGCCGCCGCCGCCCCCGCTGCGCCGCCGCTGGACGCCGCCGCCCGCCCGCGCCGACGCACACACTATCACTGACGACGGCGACCTCATCATACACAGTGAGTGCCCGTTCACTGTACACGATCACTTTTCAATATCGTCACAATTAAATTTAGTTAAAATATATGGAAAACTTACCGTGCCAGCTTCTTTTATAAAGATCAAAATAAAAAATTACGTTCTTTGACAACAAGTTAAATACTAGAATAAAGATGGATTGGATTGGACGGATGGACAGAGGTGGAAACGAGCGGCAACTACACGTGCACGGTGTCGAACGGCGCCAGCACAGACACGGTGACGTATTCGGTGGCGGTGATCCGGCCTCCCGACGCGCCGCCGGCGCCGCGGCTGCTGCGCGCGCGCCGCCGCTCGCTGACGCTGGCCTGGGACCTGCCGCCCGTGTACCCCGCACCGGCACCCACCGCGCCGGTGCGGGGATACACTCTACGCTGGCTGCTGGACACCCCCGACTTGACTGCCGGTATGATCACTCCTTTGAATTTCTTCCCCAAGCAAAAATGAAAATGAAAAAAGCATTTATTTCTGCAATCCAATTCATTAACATATAGTGGCAGAGTCTCCTTTTAAGTTATAAATATACTTGTGTCAGAAAGGCTCTGCTCTTCTCATAACATAATAATTTGCCGTGGACTTAAGAAAGAGATGAATATAAAATAAAAAATGTATTTTAAAATTAACGCTAAAAAAAGTCCAATCACATCACACATAAAAATACACACAATACTAATAATACATAATAACCATGCACACACTATACACCCATCTATGTAAGTGTGCGCGTGTGAGCGCGATGTGTGAGTGTGTGTGCGTACAAGCATGTGTGTGCGTGCATGCGTGTAAGTGTGCGTGCAATGTAAGCAAGTTGCTTCATGATTTTTCCGTCACCGCAAAAGCGTTGAAAATAAACACACATATGGAATAAGAGAACATTGTTTTACAAGAATAGATCTAGCTGGACCGCTTAGAATGTCATGACATATAAAATAAAGGAGCAGGCGTGGAGCGCAGCGCGCGGCTGTCCGTGGGCGCGGTGGCGCGGAGCGGCGATGGCGGCGAGGCGCGCTGGACGCTGCGCGGGCTGCAGTGCGGCGCGCGCTACCTGCTGTCGGTGCAGGCGCACAGCGCGGCCGGCGCCTCCGCGCGCTCGCCGCCGCTCAGGGCGCGCACCCAGGGCGACAGTACGTACCCTATGGCTCAGCTGTAACTATATTAGCAATGATGACAGACACAGAATATATGGAGCATAATGCGTGCGCAGAGCCGCGGGCGCCGGCGGCGCGGGCGCTGGTGTGGAGCAACAGCTCGGCGCTGCGGCTGGGCTGGCTGGCGTGGGGCGGCGGGCCGGCCGCGTGCCGCCCGCGCCTCGCCGCCGCGCTGCGCCCCGCCGCCGCCGCCCCCGCCACCGCCGCCCCGCTGCCCTGGGCCGACGTGCCCGCCGACGGCGACCACGCGCAGGTACTACCGCGGGCTCATTGGAAACTCGCGTCCTAACTTATATGCTACAATTTCAATGAAGGATGCGCCGCGACCGACGCGACATTTTCAGAACAATTGCAAAAATTACTTCCTGTACGAACGGTCTCGTAACTAGTTGTAATAGTGCGCTCTCGTACAATATAAAGGATCCAGTAAGCTGTTTTCATTTGAGGTATTTCCATCCGGTACCTGTACAAAGTACAGTGCAAATTGCAATTATAAGATTTTATATTTTTTGTCAATTAGGCGTGTCAATTGTGCAGTTTGATCGCGACCTACAAATATCAGTGCAATGAACTGCGATCTGTTACCGTAATGGTTAAGTTATACATAGTTTTTATTTAGTGTTCAATTAGAAGTCGTGACAACTCACGCCTTGCATTTTAATTTATTCTTATTGGCACTCATTGACATTTGACATTAGTTTAAGTTGACATTTAGATTTAATTGACATCAACCCCCAAACAGTACCTGTGGGAACAAAGCGTAACTACCCTCCGGGATGAGGACCGCCAACTGTGTCCATATTCCGAACGCATCTTCCGCTATGTCGTCCCTTAAAACCGAGATGGTTGATAGATTCCAATAACACGATCTACTGTCCTGAATTGAACACTGAACTTACTTCACCACTGTGTTGCGTTCCACCACTCCTATCAATTGTAGGTTTATTATCCTATAGTCTCCATTAGTTAAGGGGCCATCCGACACGAAAAATTTTGTAATATAAACCACTATTTTCTAATATTAACACGTTTAATCAAAAAAACAAAGATTTTTTTACTGTATATTTAATGTTACAATACTTTACCATACTTAAATCGTGCAGGCCAACAACTTGCAACCGGGAACTTGGTATGAAATTCGGGTGCTGGCGCGGTCCCTCACCGGAGACACTGTAGCACTCTACAGAGCAGCCACGCTCACGCTAAAAGGAGGTGAGAGAAAGCAAGAAGGAAGTTATAGATTTACTATTTAATTCTGTACGCTTTAGTAATGTGTTGTCAATATTCACTAGTTATGTTATATTTTATAAGATTAAAGTAACAAGCTTCTTCACCAATAAAGTTAATAACTTATGAACTAACATTGATTGCTCGAAACAAACTGTTTTGATGTATTTGACTTTTTAAATTACTCGTATTTAAAGACATTTTATTAACTGTAAACCATACACAACTCTTGAGAGGGCATTGTTTACATCATTATAATGTTCCTATTGTCTGTCGACTTAGAATATTCAATAATTATTGTCCAATTATTAATAATTAGCATCAAATCACAGATTAGTGCGAGAGTATTATTTTAATTTTGATTTGATTTTGATGATAATCTCCAAACAACGGTCCCACAAGAATCTGGGATTTAATACGAATTTCAATATTAAGCCCTGGGGTACTCCTGTTGTAGATTAGCGAGCTAGTTGATTCTGACTTTTTGATGATCTCTTGCTGTAGTGTGTTGGAAGGTTAAGATTTTAAGATGCTAACAACTCGCATAACGCTGGCACCATAATGTCTAAGTTTCCTTAAAAGCGTTTCATGAGCCACTCGGTAAAAAGCTTTTGATAGGTCGTATAGCACTTGAAATATAAGAGTAAGCTATGCAGCGGGGGATAATGAGTGGTGTCCGTGTGTAGAGCGTATCGGTGAGCCGGTGGCCGTGGAGGGCTCGGCGCGCGGCCGCGTGGCCGGGGGGTGGCCGGGAAGGGCGGGGGTGGCGGGGGCGGGGGGCGCGTGGCGCGGCGCGCTGCCGCCGCTGCTGCTGGCCGCCGCGCTCGCCGCGCTCGCCGCGCTGCTCGCGCTCACAGGTCTGTGTGCCTCAGTTTGGCCGGGGCCGGGGCCGGGGAGGGCGGGGGCGGCGGGGGGCGGGCGGGCGCGTGGCGCGGCGCGCTGCCGCCGCTGCTGCTGGCCGCCGCGCTCGCCGCGCTCGCCGCGCTGCTCGCGCTCACAGGTCTGTGTGCCTCAGTTTGGCCGGGGCCGGGGCCGGGGAGGGCGGGGGCGGCGGGGGGCGGGCGGGCGCGTGGCGCGGCGCGCTGCCGCCGCTGCTGCTGGCCGCCGCGCTCGCCGCGCTCGCCGCGCTGCTCGCGCTCACCAGGTCTGTGTGCCTCAGTTTGGCCGGGGCCGGGAGGGCGGGGGCGGCGGGGGGCGGGCGGGCGCGCGTGGCGCGGCGCGCTGCCGCCGCTGCTGCTGGCCGCGCGCGCTCGCCGCGCTCGCCGCGCTGCTCGCGCTCACAGGTCTGTGTGCCTCAGTTTGGCCGGGGCCGGGGAGGGCGGGGCGGCGGGGGGCGGGCGGGCGCGTGGCGCGGCGCGCTGCCGCCGCTGCTGCTGGCCGCCGCGCTCGCCGCGCTCGCCGCGCTGCTCGCGCTCACAGGTCTGTGTGCCTCAGTTTGGCCGGGGCCGGGAGGGCGGGGGCGGCGGGGGCGGGCGGGCGCGTGGCGCGGCGCGCTGCCGCCGCTGCTGCTGGCCGCCGCGCTCGCCGCGCTCGCCGCGCTGCTCGCGCTCACAGGTCTGTGTGCCTCAGTTTGGCCGGGGCCGGGGAGGGCGGGGGCGGCGGGGGGCGGGCGGGCGCGTGGCGCGGCGCGCTGCCGCCGCTGCTGCTGGCGCCGCGCTCGCCGCGCTCGCCGCGCTGCTCGCGCTCACAGGTCTGTGTGCCTCAGTTTGGCCGGGGCCGGGGCCGGGGAGGGCGGGGGCGGCGGGGGGCGGGCGGGCGCGTGGCGCGGCGCGCTGCCGCCGCTGCTGCTGGCCGCCGCGCTCGCCGCGCTCGCCGCGCTGCTCGCGCTCACAGGTCTGTGTGCCTCAGTTTGGCCGGGGCCGGGGAGGGCGGGGGCGGCGGGGGGCGGGCGGGCGCGTGGCGCGGCGCGCTGCCGCCGCTGCTGCTGGCCGCCGCGCTCGCCGCGCTCGCCGCGCTGCTCGCGCTCACAGGTCTGTGTGCCTCAGTTTGGCCGGGGCCGGGGAGGGCGGGGGCGGGGGGGGCGGGCGGGCGGCGTGGCGCGGCGCGCTGCCGCCGCTGCTGCTGGCCGCCGCCGCCGCCGCGCTCGCCGCGCTGCTCGCGCTCAACAGGTCTGTGTGCCTCAGTTTGGCCGGGGCCGGGGCCGGGGAGGGCGGGGGCGGCGGGGGGCGGGCGGGCGCGTGGCGCGGCGCGCTGCCGCCGCTGCTGCTGGCCGCCGCGCTCGCCGCGCTCGCCGCGCTGCTCGCGCTCACAGGTCTGTGTGCCTCAGTTTGGCCGTGGCTGTGTCTGTATGTATGGTATGCACAGAAATACTACTGCTGACTTCATCCAACGGTGATGAAGTTTATATACGCAATCCAATTCTTTCGTCCGCTTTAACGATGTACCTTACTGATCCTACCTTCTTACCTCTTATTTACTTTTGTCAATTTTTTTTTACAAATAGTGAAGCTTTCGCACATTTCTTAATTTCCCCGCGATAAAGAAACTTAAAATTGCCAAATAATCTAAAAATAGTAAGTACGGACAACGCGTCTCCATAAAACGAGTTAAAACTGAAGCGCCTCGTTCAGCGTCAGTGTGCCACAGGCGCGGCGCTGGCGCGGCGCCGGGCGCCCCCCGCGCCCCCCGCGCCGCCCGCGCCGCCACACTCCAAGCTCAACGGGAAGTCGCTCACGCCGCCGGGAGGTTTGTCTCTGCACATATATAATAATAATAATAGTTGTGTCTGCGAATGGCTTGTGCAAAGAGTCTCAATCAACATCTTAAGAGGCTCTCGCTTGACGGATGGATCAAGGGTCGGATACAAAAAGCAGTGATTCTCGACACGGCACGTATTGTCCGGAGATTTCTCTGTCTGCAGCCCTAACCACCGGTTTGTTTTGGGCCTTGCCTCGCTACCGGCGGGCATACTAGGTTTAAGTTTTTTATAGTATTTATATTTATTTTATATATCTATATTGTAAAAAACTTAAATTTAAGATTATTAATTAAATGTATGAATAATATAATAATTTATTTATTATTTAACATTGGTCATGTAGCGTCAGCGTCGACTATTTTATTCAGTAACTTAAATAATAAATTGACCTCGAAATAGCGGCCAGGTTGTACATATATGTTACAACCTGGCCCTTAACTTTTTACTATACAAGGAAAGTTAATAATCTTTATAAAGATTGCGAATTTCGTATTCTGAGAAACTTCTTTAGTAGCTTTTCAATTGTAATTTGTTAAAAAGGATATTTCGTAGAACGGTACTTGCCTATTTCAGTCTACTTGTTAACATTTAGGTTGGTAAAAGTAGACTTGAAAGGTGTGAACCCTGAGGGATCCTGTAGTTATATTGTGTAAGTCAAACAGTAACTATATAATATTAAAAACAAATAAATAAATCCCATTTTGGTACATTTTTCTTATATTTTACACATTGGTAAACTTTCCTATTCGTTACCTACTCGTATTTAATATTCCCTTGTTATTTAATAACCAATATTTTTAATAACTTTAATATAAATAACGGAGCTATTTTCGATATTGTGTTTTATTCAATACTAGCGGACCCGACAGACTTCGTCCTGTCAAAAAGATTTGTGAATTGGCAGTTTTTTATTCTACTACATTAGTTACTATTACATTTTGTGACTATTCAATTTTGGAATGTGGCATTAAATCCTCCAACGATGTATTCTGTGCTCCAACTGAATTCCTCCAATTGAATTTCAACTTTATATAGCGTTAATAAAGCGCAAATTGATTCTTTAATGTTAGGAACACACCTACATTGCTCAGACAACAGAGAGTGCTTGCAATATGAACTTTATACAATAACAATAAAGCTTAAATTGTCTGTACGTTTTAGTTAGAAAACGATTGTATGGGAAAAGATAGGTTCTTTTTAGGGATTTTCCGATAATTATTCTTTATTATCCTTGGACTTTAACGAACATTTTATAAAAAGAATTGGCCAAATTGGTACAGGCGTTGTTGAGTTATGCGCTTACCAACACATTTTGCGATTTATTTTTATATATCAGAAGATAATTAATCAAATTGTGAGATTAAAGTATAATCAAAAACTGCAATGTAGGAATGAAAAGGAATGCGAACATCGTTAATCAGTCTTTAGTTAAACAGGTATAAAGTTAAATGTACGAAATATGGTCATTAATTATATGAATAATGAGTATGGCAGAGCATTGTCCAGTGTTAATGAAGCAGCGCGCGGTGGGTAGGTATGTAATAGCGTTGGCCTGTGGCAGAGGCGCTGGCGGAGATCAGCCCGTACGCGACGTTCAGCATGCCGCCGGGCGGCGGCACGTGTGCGGGCGGCGACACGTGTGCGGGCGCGGGCGCGGGCGCGGGCGCGGCAGCGGGAGCGGGCGCGGGGGCGGGCGCGGAGTGCGCGCTGCGGCTGCGCACCTTCGGGCGCGGCTCGGCGCTCGCGCTCGCCGCGCCGCCGCTGCCGCCGCACGGTCAGCACACTTCATACTATGCACTACACTCTCCGTCACTCTCTGAGTTGTTCAACCTTTATGAACTGTTACGAAATGCGCGATCGGGTGAGACAAACGGGAGCTGAGTGAGGGACATAAGTAAAGGTCGGTTTACACGCTACGATAAATGCTTACAATTTATCGTTACAATCGAATCGTAACGATTTGTCGTTGCATGGAAACAGGACATTGTAGCGATTTATTGGAATTGGAGTTGGATTAGAAGGTTGGTGGCGGCCGGGATCAATTTCTGCGAATAGTAACGACAAGTTTGAACGTGTAAACTAGTAGCAGGCATTTATCGCTACAATTTCACTCGGTTCGCATCTATTATTCACTGTGGGTAGTTTGGTGATTATTTTGACTGACTCTTGTTTTATTTTCGATTTATTTATTATGTCGGAAAATCCATGCAAACAAACTCCTCGAGAGTTTCTTAGCGAGTTTATTGAACTTTACCGTAGTTTTACTTGTTTATGGTTCGTTAAGAGTAAAGAATACTCCGACAGGTCAAAGTCAAAGTCAAAGTCAAAATATTTATTTCAAGTAGGCAATTAGATATGCTCTTTTGAATAGTCCAAATTTTTTTTTTCCCTACTACCCATTCGGACTTCTTTTAGTTATAGAGAAGAACGGGCGCAAGAAACTCTATAACTTTTACAGAAGCAACGACATTTACAAAAATATATATCGTTACCAAGTCATACAAAAGTCAACTTATAGGTACAAGTATAATTACAAAGGTTCATGGCAATGCCTGGTGGAACTAAGAAATATTAAGTCCAAGCATTCATGTCTTTTATATAATCAGTAACCGTATAATAAGGCTTTGCTAATAAGTACACTTTTAACAATGATTTTAAATTTATTTAGGCTTAATTGTACAATATTGCTTGGAACTTTGTTGTAAAAACGCACACAGTTACCTCTGAATGAATTATTAATTTTATGGAGTCTAGTGTGAGGCAAATGTAATTTATTCTTATTTCTAGTATTGAAGCTATGGACATCACTGTTTTTACTAAATAAATGAATGTTTTTATGGGTATATATTAGATTTTCATAAATATATTGAGACACAACTGTCATTATACCAGTGTCTTTAAATTTATCTCTTAAAGAGTCTTGCATTTTTAGATTATAAATTGCTCGAATGGCCCTCTTCTGCAGCACAAATATAGTTTGAATGTCGGCAGCATTTCCCCACAGCAAAATACCATACGACATTACACTATGAAAGTAACTAAAGTACACCAATCTAGCTGTTTCTACGTCAGTTAATTGGCGTATTCTCAAAACTGCAAATGCTGGAATAAAAAAGAGAAAAAGAGAAAAAGAGAGAAAAAAGAGAAAAAGAGAGGAATAAAAAAGATCTTGCTTATATGGAGCTAGTCATAAATACAAGGAGTTTGATCCGTCGGCAGATAGAAATACGGTTGCAAAAAAAATTAACGCATTGCGTACAGTGTATAGAAAAGAACTGTCGAAAGTTAACAAATCACAAAAATCCGGGACGGGTGCAGAGAATTTATATAGCCTACTTTGTGGTACTTTGACCTTCTGCATTTCTTGAATGACCAGGACTCGGCAAGACTTAGTAGAAGTACAATAAGTGATTTTTTGTGTACAACGATAACAACACTGCTTCCTCCATGGCAAAAGCGTGTTTGTGTACTACAGCTGTTGGACAACGAATTATGGAAGAAAATCGTTCCAATTTATCGTAACGTGGAAAGAGTACTCCAACCTTACGATTTATTGGAGCAATAAATTTGTCAATAACATCGTTACGATTTCTCGTAGCGTGTAAACCGGCCTTAAGAGAAAGCAGTGCGCGTGGACATTTTATTTCTCTGTGCCTCTCATAGCCAAACACATTCCATACTTCTAAATGATAAAATAATTAATAAAAATGAAATATCGCTTCGAAAAGAATAATTTACCAATAAAACATTTGTACAAGTAAATATAAAATATAAGTATATGTTACGATGTATAAAGAATAAATATTAACGCTTAAGTGTTTCAAACTCATACAAATACACATTTGTAAATGCAGTTCATAAAGTCCAATGGCACGGACAGCGCAGCAATCGTCCACTGGGGATATTAAGAACTCCGTAAAGTAAGGTAGCATTGTGTCGTTATCTCCCGCTGCATCGAGCGAACGAGCAATTTCCGTTGCATGCAGCCCACCTCGTACTGTACTGGCCGGCTCACAGCTACGCTGCGTTACGTCACCTCTCGCGCTCCGCTACGGATGCTATTAGCAGCTACGAACGTGCTTTATTTATTTATTTGCTACCTGATGCCCTCGACTTCGTCTGCGCACGATTAGTATTTCAAGTAGCTTATATTAGCGGGGCGCAGAATAAAAATTATGACATTAAAGTTATCACATGAATTATTTTTGAATCGTATTTAAAAAATCTCGCAATTAATCGCACTATCATTAAACAAATCTATGTCGTATATAAAATCTGTGCAGTAGTTTTTGAGCGAAGCCTTTATTGCGCATCCCGTGGGATCTGACGATTTTTCCGGGATAAAAAGTACCATATTATTTAATCCGGACTTTTATCTTTACGTCCGCAAAATTTCAAATCGGTGCAGTAGTTGCGGCGTGAAAGCGGAACAAACAAACTCACTTTCCGATATATAATATTAGTAAGGATGAATGAATACCTGCTAAAGGTTTTGCTGGAAACGCCACAAATGTAAACCTACACTTGTGGTCTATTTTTTAAATTAGTAACATGATTCGGTATTTTAACTGTTCCGACAATTTAGTCGGAACAGCTAAAATACACGTTATAACGGGTAATTTTACCCGTTATAACGTGTTGAAGTCCAATTTATTGAATTACCACTGCTTATAATGTCTTCTTGTGAAATATTATAATAGTGTACCGCCATAAATGGGGGCTGTTAAGCGACTGCGCTATGAGGCAGCGTTACAGGTGGTTCGCCCGGAACAATGCTCGTAAAGATGGCGTAATGGCCACTTTGCCGTGATGTATGGACGCGGCGGCCACTCGAGACTTCATTTGAATTTAGCCTCTCCTCGGCGGGCCTCGGGGTATTGAATGCCTATTTAGAAATACAGTCAAGAATATGGTAATGCATTCAGACTGGCGGAACCGTGCCTGAAATAAATTAATGCAGTGTACATATGAAATCTATCTTTGATCCAAACTATGTATTACAATACTGTTAGCTTTATTACATATAACGTACCCAATAGTTATATATTTATCTTATAAATTGTATAGGATTGCAAAGACTAACCACTCTTCTTATTGTTCATTCAATCTATCGTACATTCAGCACTGGTAATACTTCCGTTACTAAATATCAATCAATATATACAAATTATAATTGACATATTTATTATATTAGTTTTTGTAAATTATTCGTAGGGTTCTAAAAGAAATCCGAGGTAAATATTAAGTAAAAGTAAAACAATAAAACCTGCAACTGATTACCAACGTTCAGTCTTTTTGTCGTTCGTTCACTTGTTAGCATGGTATCGCACATGGTGCCACTCGTTATTAGACAGTTGTGAAGAGCTGACTAACTTGAAGTGGTGTAGTAAGAATATAGGACGGAGTGTACTGCAGAAAACGTGTGAGTAATTGTAATGCAGTTTTATAATCTTATGTGAGATTTTATGTTGATTTATGTTGGTGTAAGATGTAATCTCGGATATATTATATGGTGTTATAATATTTCTGTTCTTTCTTTTACAAAAATCCTTCATTCCGAACTGTAGACAATAATACATATCAGATTTTCATTTAACCTATGATTTATATTGAAATAATCCGTCCATTGAGTAAAATGTTCTCTGCAAGAGCCAGAGGCGCAATTCCTTTTTAAATACCTTATATGGGAGAAACTTTATGTGTTCCGGTAGTTTATTAAAAATCTTAATAGTCATTGCATAACAATTTTTTTGGTGTTAATCTCAAACAAGTCTTATTTAAATGCAGTATTATATAACATTTTGATCAGACTTCAAAAAGGAAGCTATTACTGTATCTTATTTCATCATCTTTTTTTTTATAGGATAGGGCAGCAAACGAGCAAACGGATCACCTGATGGTAAGCGATAACCGCTGCCCATGGACACCCGCAACACCAGAGGAGTCACAAATGCGTTGCCGGCCTTTTAAAAGGGAATAAGGGGGGAAACAGCGCAAGCGCTATTTTACGCCGGTTTCTGTGAGGCCGTGGTATCACTCCGGTTGACCATATCGATATGATTCATATTGATTATGATAGTAAACGCCTTTATGGTTCCGGTACAAAATACACGGAAACTCTTGGCAATACGAGATGTTTTAACAATGAATATATTTATATTTTATGAATCTATGATTCTCAATTTTAAAAAGTGATCTGATCATCATCATTTGAGGGTCAGATAATGGGATTTATCGTAAATAAAACGTATAAAGAGAATATTAATTTCTAGAAGGAACAGCAAATCGCATTAATCTGTTGGTCATCGCGCAGAGTTCGGTCGGTCGCGCGACAGCGACTCGGAGTCGAGCGGCTCGCCGTGCGCCGCGTGCGCCGCCGACCTCTACCGCCTCCCCGCCGCCGCCGCCGCCCTACCGCTCTGCCGCTCTGGTACTCACATGCACACACACAGACACTCATTCATACACACGTGCACCATACACACTTTTCTTTGCATAGATCTCTTTCTCGGATGCTATTATTGATACGAATCAGGATTTCGACACACATGTGAACCGTTATATATGTCTGCTAAAACCTATTAGATACTACTCGTATAATAATAATAATAATATTTATTAAATAACGTCAATATTACATTTTTTTAGCTTAACTTATATGTATACACGTATTATATAACTGTGAACATACCTGAACTAGGATAATAACTTGTATTAGTCAATTTTAGTTTCAGATTTATTTGATACTTGCTTAGATCCTGTTACTATTAAGTACTATTAAGAGTAAACCTAAAGGAGATATTTTTTTTACTTACTGGCGCATCCAGCATTATGCGAGTGTCGCTCTGAACTGTAACAATAAAGTTCTAGAGGAGCAAGGATCTAAGGCAGAGCTTAGTTTAGGCAATACTGATCGAGCCGTTTCTGCTAGTATTGAGTCCTACATCAACTCCGCGGTACTTAACTTCAGGGGTATTCGGCCAATTTGGTATTATTTTAGCAAACTTTGCCTCTCTTCTACTAAAGGAAAAAGTGTCACAGAACAAATATAGCATCGCCATATCGAACCAAACTGAACTTTTTCATGCAACCGAATACAGCAAAAATTATGAACTCAAATTATAAGTTGACGTGAAAAATTTGAGTTTGTCATATGAACTGTGAACTGACGGCACAGACACGCTGCCGATGACGGAGTCGAGCACAGAGGAGTCGTACGGGCGGCGGCCGCTAGGCGCCCGCCTCACGCGGCCCATCGAACGCGGCGAACGCTACGAACGCAGCGATCGTAGCGAACGCTACGAACGCAGCGAACGCTACGAACGTAGCGACGACCGCGGTCGGCAGCCGCGCGGCCGCCGGCGGCGGGACCACGCACGGCTGCCCTCCACACCTACCGTTAGGTATTTCTCATATTTATTTACAACAAGCAATCACACATAACTTTCAGATTCTATATGTTTGGGTGTTCTGTCTGACACATTGTGTTCAGTGATTGTCAACGAAAAATGGTAAAGTTAGACTGACACCTGAAATGATAGAGCTAGCATATGAAAAGAATTGTCATTAAAGTTAACTAGGATAACTTTTATTTTCCTTAATAATAAATTTATTCTTGTTCATAACTACGTCCACTGTCGTAATTCATTAATTTACCTTGTTAATCTAATTTCTAACTTCTATATACATATACATTTTGCGGAATATACACGTCCTGCATCAAAAATAAAAAAATAAATGAGAATTTTCTGTTTCCGTAAAGCCACCGATTCTAAGAGGACGATGACCGATCCGGAGGGATCGCTTATCTCGGTAATGTCTAGTGAGGCCCCTCTAGTCCCTCCCGCATGGCTTGGCTTGCCGCCGCTACAAGCTAGCTGCTAAGCGCCAGTCGCTAGTGCATGCTCCGGCCACAACCTTACTTGGTGACCTCGCAATCATACTAATGTATACTATAAGAACTCCAAGATACTCGTACATATTGAGAAGATGAGAGTATTCGTTTCATAAGGTCTATGTCAAATTAATATATATTAAATATATATTAAGGAATCAAACAAAATATAAAACTACACGAAACGAATGCTCCCTTCAATCATTTACGTATGAATAGCGATTTGGCCCGCATGTTGCCGCCAGAGGAAATTGAACACAGAATCAGAAAGAGTAAACATTAAATATAAGATTAAATGCTAATTAAATAGAGCTGCAAATCAAAAAAATAATTAATGCATTCTGTAATAAATTGTTGATAATAAAATGGCAAAATGTTATAAATATTGTGAAAGAATTTTGCGACATTATCAATAATTTTTTGTGGCCGTATATTATATGAGTTGTCTCTGAGTATATTAACGGTTTAGCCTCTGTGGGCGTAGTAAAGCGAAGCTCGCTAATCGTGCGCTTGCAGATACTTCTCGCCGCTGCAACTGCCGCGGCCGCGACAGGAGGCGCTGTGAGCGCCGCGAGTGCCTCTACTGATTAAATCTACGCGGGTTAACGGCCTACGGCTGCTGTGAGAGTGTGCAATGCTGCAGATGCTACGAAGATTACCAACGGACGCTACGTCTTTTGTGTTGGCTACGGGCGCTGCGTCCGTCGCTACGTGTTCCAAAGAACTGACAGTGAACTCTATCTATCAACTGTCACTTGAAGTATATTGTTTAGTTAAGAAATTAAATTGTCTAAGAAATATAAGTTTTATTGCTTCATTTTATAAAGCAATGTCATCTATTATTTCAGTAATCTGAATGTTATTTTTACTCATTTGCTGGCACCAACCCGTCTAAGTAAAACGTGTACGCGAAGTTGTCTTTGTTAGTACGATTCGTCCAGTAAAATAGACATTATGAAAATTGTAATGAATAATAAATTATTGTCTATGTATATTTTATTCTGTTTACGTTACCGGACTGACTCAAACTGTGGCTTTGTAACTGGATAATGAAAGTAGCTAGTTGATATCTTTTGCGTATTCTTGTAATGGCCGTTTTCACCAACCTTGTCTTAGCTTAGGTGACTCCTAAGTGACATGCTGTCACTTTTTATATTAACTAAAAAGAGTGAGACAGCATGTCTCTTAGGAGTCACCTAAGCTAAGACAAGGTTGGTGAAAACGGCCATAAGGAACGTATAGTTCGGGAGTACGGACGCTAGGGCCGTAGCAGATGCGGGGCTACGGACGCTACGGCCGTAGCATATACGGGGCTACAGCCGCTACAGGCAGACCCCCGCCCATTGTACATAGTATGTTATAACTAACTGTAAGATATTCACTTGTTGTCCTGACCTGACTGACCTAGTCGTATTTATTAAACGAAATCGTTTTCTATTGTGGTTTTATTGCCCACTGAAGTATCCTCAAGGATTAGTTACTGAAAAAATAATAATTTGGTGCCCGCGAATCATCCAAAAAATGACGATAAGTGTCAAGTAAGAAGAAAAAATCTACAATCTGTGCAGACGAAATCTACCTGCTAGTATCTGTATAAATTACTATTCATAGCCTATGTGTTATTCTGATGCTATATTATACTTTGTTATTCGTTCTCGATATTAGGATTTCAATACTTGTAGTTTCGGCGCCGTACCACCACATTCACACGTTAGTCGAGGGTAAATTCATTAAAAGGAAATAAATAAATACTCCCTATTGCTGCACTCGTCCACTATTTGTCATTTAGTTGAATAAACCAATATATAATTTCATGATGTTACTGTTACGAGCTGGGGTCAGTAAATTAAACGGCGGTCTACCAAAACACTGAACTTTTATTAATTAGTACACTAACAGTCACTAATCACTTCACTGAAAGCACTGAAAGTCGCTTCTTAGTTCTCCAATATCACTTAGATGTTTTCGCACTGTATCGCAAAACAATACTCTTCCCGGCGGCCGGACACAGCCTTATATAGTCCCCTAAGATACTTGCCACTCTTGCCAGAACATTCGCGGACACACTCGAATGTGTAGTCCAATACGTCGCGCGTTCGAGACGTTTTGAGTATAACTGTCTCGATACTCGAATATTCTCGATACACAACACTCGAATATTCCCGTACTATCTTCTCGAATATTCTGTTTGTCTATCTCTTTCTAATAATGTTTTCTCATTCTAATACTTCTCGAATGTTCTAAATATCTCTGTCTCTTTCTACTATTGCTATCTCTTTCACTTCTATTGAAATTTATGTCCTTTTACTGAAGTAGGCTTAATGGCTCATAAGGGGTCCTGAAAACGCCTGAAAACGGGTTTTCAGGTTATTGCGGCGTTGGATAGAGGGTAGCCTGAAACGTACTGAAAACATGTTTCAGGCGCCTGAAAACTACTGTAACTTGGCTGTAATTTAGATTTTTTAGTATGTGAAAGAGCTACTTCTGAAACGGCCTGAAACGATGTTTCAGCCTGCTGAAAACGTTTCTAAGTCACAGAAAATCTCTTTTGAAGTTTTACTAAGCCACCGGTGTAACATTACTAAGGGCTTAGGGCGGGTGAGATCCCTTTTTTTTATGGGGAACTTCTCCTTATGCACCGTGGCACCGCGTTGGCTAGGCGCGGCCGTGTGTGGGGCTCTCCGGTCTGAGAGGACCGCCCTACCCACTTAAACCCCGCAGTGTTCTCTAGGGCCATGGCGGGGTGCGCTTTCCCGATTCTACCGCCATGTGCTTCGGGGCCGGCTCGACCTAGAACTGGTCGAGCCAACGCCAAGGGATGGACTGTCCGAGAACACTTCTGACCCTTCTGACCAAGGCGTACCGGTCGACGAGTTCTGCCGCGTTACCGGTTTTAGCCGGTGTATTACCGGCCGACCTTGAGGTGGCACGTGCGGGCAGACTAGGCGGAGTACGCGAAACCCGCGCTACCAAGGAGGAGCTTCGAAGTGCCCGACTCAGAACATCAGAGTCCGCTCTTGTCGCATGGCAAGAGCGATGGGACACATCGGACCAGGGGAGGGAGACGTATCGGTTTTTCCCGGACGTGGCGGTTCGGCACAAGGCAACTTGGGTCGAGCCGGACTATCAAGTCTCCCAGATCCTGACGGGACATGGCCATTTCAACGGCAGGCTATTTAGGATGTCGTTAGCTGATAGCAGTAGTTGCCCTTGTGGGGAGTGCGAGGACGAGGACCTGCATCACGCTTTGTGGGATTGTAGTTTATATATTGAGGCGCGTAGGGATCTTTTAGATAAGGTGAAGGTGGTAGAAGTTGGTCCGGTGTATTACTGCGACCTCGTGGCGACGGAGGGGAACTTCCGGCGACTGAGAGACTTTGCGCACAGGTGGTACAAGATTAGGAGTGGACTCTGAGGTGAACAAGGAAGATGGTGGATATCCGAAGATGGGAGGACAAAGAGGAAGACAAAGCCAGCGGTACACCAACGGTGGGCACGCTGCGACCAGGGGAGAACCGAAGGCGTAATGTGTGTCGTCCGCCCCTTCAGGGGAGAAGGACATTAGGGGCGATGGAGATAGATTTAAACAACTTGTAGGGAGTCAAGAAATGCGTGCGGCCAAAATGCGATCAGCAGATTCCGCACGCATCTCCCGATGCTTCGGCCCGTAAAACCAAGACAGGTTGATAGGGCCATGGGAGGTTGGTGGGATTATCCGAGAACACTTGGGCAGTCCCCCAGACAGAGAGACATCACGGCCTCGCAGCCTCGCGAAAGGGTCATAAGGCGAGCACCGCGCTTGCGTGTGCCCGCCTTCTCCTACCTATCCGTCTGCGGCGGAGAGGAGCGGCCTCGACGTCCTCCTTCCACTCCCTCTCCGCTGCCTCCTTCTGCGAGATGACGTTCTCGTACAAAACGGGTGAGATCCTAATATCTTCGGAGAAACATGTTTATTTATTTATTTTATTTATTTATTGTATCCATCACTTATACACTATTCTTACAGGTATAACCTAATGCAATAGCGAAGTCAATTAAATTATCATAGCTTAACTTTATAACTTATTATATATAATGCTATCCTTGTGAATTCACTCAGTGTACAAGCAAAAATATCTGCCTCCTCTGCTACTAGATTAAGAGTGTGAAGCGCGCGCGTCAGGGGCGCCTGATTTAGTAGACGAGTGCGGCCGCGAGGTACAGCCAGCAGTTTGGGCCGACGTCGCCGTCCCACATATCCGTCCGGCACATTCAGACATACTGATTCCAGTATGTTGGCGTTATATGTTTTGCCTCTAATTAATTTAAACAAATATAGAGCCAGTGCAAACTCACGCCTCACTCTGAGCTCGTTGTATCCAACCATGCCTAATACAAACAAGGTTGGATACATAAGCGGGTAAAAAGGATATACTCCATAGAGCCTTAAATATAAAAACCGAACAAATTTATTTTGTATTCTCTCCAACATAAGACTATATTTAGTCTCACGTGGAGCCCATGTTCCCATGTTCGTATAATTATGATAGAACTTCACTCAATTTACCTTTAAGTGGAGTTTTATCATAATCATACGTCGTCGGTCGTTTGATCTATAATTATTGTAAAGTTTCATTAATATCCATTCAGTAATTATTACGTGACAGAGTAACAAACATCCATCCATACTTGCTAACTTTACCGTTTATAATATTGGAATTTTTCTCTAAAACTCACGGCCTGTTTAAACAAGGTGCGCAAACAAAACACACTGCTGAGAAAGAAAGGAACGTTGATCCCAGTTCGGAGAAGTTTAAATGGACACGTCCTTGTTGGGATGCAATAAGGCCCTCGTTTCTTTTAAGATCTTACTGCCCGCTTCCTCGGAGTTGTGATGGGCTTAGGAAACTTTGGGTAAATAGTGTTGATTAACGCTGTATTTCAGCGGCGGCCGCGCCCTGAATACAGATTGTTCGTTGTGCGTTGTGTGTAGCATACGCCGGACGGTGCGTATACTCGCAGCTTCTCTACGGATCACTGTTTAATTTCAATGCAAATAAGATTAAAGGAAGTGTTTTGTGTCCGTTACTTAATACTTTATCTTAAAATATATATTTTTCTATATAAGTGTGTATATATGTATTTATATTTACTTACTATTCGTGTTCCTTTCCGTTTAATGATGTCGTTGCTGATTTATTTGTATTCTTTTTATAAATTTGCACTGCCTTATCTTTCTGCGTGCTTTATTGGTTGATTGCAACAGAATGCCCTTGCAAAAGTCCGCCATTTAACCTAACCCACTTACTGCTGAATCTAAGCTATTTCATTGGCTTCTAGAAATTAGCTATGAGCAGGCAGAACTCTTGTTGAAGAATACTGCATAATTAACAAATTACGTGACACACGCACCCACATACGCACACACAATACACAAATTCACACACACACACACAAACGCACACACCCATACACATATATACACACAAATCCACACGAATCATAGAAATTAAAACTATAAAATTCACTGTACTGTATTAGTTGATGCATTGTTATTTTCTACTTGACTGCGCTGTGAATGATAATAGTCGACTATGGTCCCCAAGAGACAGGATTACCTAGTTTGGGGACTATGGGTAATCAAATGTCAAAATGTTTTTTGGTAAATAAATATTATTATTATTCATATATTTAATTAATAATCTTAAATTTAAGTTTTTTACAATATAGATATATAAAATAAATATAAATACTATAAAAAACTTAAACCTAGTATGCCGCCGGTAGCGAGGCAAGGCCCAAACAAACCGGTGGTTAGGGCTGCAGACAGAGAAATCTCCGGACAATACGTGCCGTGTCGAGAATCACTGCTTTTTGTATCCGACCCTTGATCCATCCGTCAAGCGAGAGCCTCTTAAGATGTTGATCGAGACTCTTTATTATTATTATTATTAATAACTTTTTTTTGAAATTGGAACTTTTTTTTGTTAAAATCGATAAGGCGATGGTCTAGGAACGAAACGTTGACACATGATATTGTTGACAAATTCCGCGGTTAATTTAGAGCAAAAGTTTTTTCAAATTATTGAAAGTTGAGAAATTATTTATTTAATTACTCTATATTTATCTAATTACAAGAAATCTATAACAGTGAAAAATATCAAAAAGAAACGTGCCTCAAATTATACACCAGGTGAAAAAAAATACTTTTAGAAGTAATCAAAAGGTATATAATAAAATATGAAACATAAATTGTATAATATTGTATTAAAGAAGTGAGATCTTGAGATTGATATGTAGCGGGTGATTTATTAATAAAACACTCAGGCACAACTTATATGTCCATTCATTCAAATTTATTACAGCGCAGAGACTTACATGTTTTATCCCTACTTTACTATATTTGTACCTTCTAACATCTCCAACCTACCTTAAATCTTTGTTCTCTTTTCGATCCCATTTGTCATGTGCCTTGCGTTCTAATTTTAATCTGACTCTGGATATACCGCCCCGAAGTACCGACTATTTTTCATATTCTTTTTCGGCTTATGCCGTCCGGTTGTGGAACTCTCTCCCTGAGGGTATTAGGGGAGCGCGAACGTTGGAGTCCTTTAAGAATCAAGTCCGTATTCACTTCCTGTCAAAGATTCCATAACTTAAACTAGTTATAGCCTATTGTCCTGTCCAATTACTGTACCCATGATATAAGCAAAAGTTTTTAGCGTTTAAGATACCTCGCGACCACTCTCACATTTAACGACGTCTCAAGACGATTTGACAACTGATTTGAGCGACAGTTAGCGTTGAGTTGCGTTTCAGTAATCGAATATTCATTTGAGTGGGTCTTAAATGCGACTTAACTTGAGATACTCTCAAAAATTAACAGCTGCTTATCTATTGCTTTTGAGTATGCGAAATGCGAATTTAGGAGCTGCTAAATTATTTGAGAAGCCGTTAAATATTTAAGAGGCGTTTCAGTGTTTGGCCATATGTTTAACAAGCTTCCGCAAAGTGTCATTGATTTGCCTTTATATAAATTTAAAATCCATATCAAAAAGACACTCATAAGTAAAGGTTATTATAAAGTAAGTGACTATCTAAATGATCACACTATTTGGGAATAGGGACACTATTCATAGAGCCATGTTTGGTAACTACATTATTTATAATATTGTATTATTTTTATATGTGTATGTAAACATACATACGACTGTAATCGTATTAGGTTTTATTGTATCTTATATTATATTGTATTTTTATATTATATTATTATAATTATTAACATTGAAAAGAGGAGATAAAAAATAGACCTTCAGAGTTTCTTGCCTGTTCTTCTCGAGAAGGCTCTCCCAATTTCCGAACAGGTGTCGAGTCAATATTTTTTTCCTTATTCGTACGTACGGACAAGGTTTTTGTCTTTTTTTAAGTTTTTTTTTTGTTTTGTTTACTTTGACGTCAATAAGTGCCTGTAAAGGTATATGTTGAATAAAGATTATTTTGATTTGATTTTGATTTGATTTGAGTCCCGTCTAACCGAACGGCGCGAGCAGCATTTTTCAAATAACTTTTTAAGTTGTGATATCTTTCGAATGGAATGTTAAAATTGAATATTTAAAAGATATAATAAGTATTAAAGCAGACTTAAATATGAACTCATTTAGAATTCATTCCGGATCAATTCCAAAGTAAAAATTAATTCCAAAGAATAAACATATTTATTTACAACCTTCACAAATTAACGAATTTTTTAACACAACTTGTATAAAATGAAATCAATTTATGCTTTTGTTATATATTTTAGTTTGTTATGTTTTTAATAATAAGGAACACCCTGGCGACATTGTATATTTAATTTTCACATGACAGGTCTCTCTGTCTGAATTTTGTTAATGTATAAAAAATTGTTACCAAAAATTTGCCCAGCATTGAACTCAAATACATGGAAAACTTTGTTTGTACACTCGTAAAAATTACAATGCAATGTGTTTTAGTATGGCGCGTTTTTGAGCGATCTGTGACCTATCTGTCATCTGATCGCTGTATCTTTAATAGTAATAGTAGCAAGTGCACTGTTACTTCTACAATACTACTCAGTTGATAGCTAATAGAAAAATAGTTATCAAAGACTTCTCGCAAGACCGCAGACATTGTTCCGCACACAAGAACATCAGAATCCACCAACTCAAACGGCTGGTGCATAAATTATGTCAGGTCGCCTCAATTAGACGTGGCGTAATTGTGTCACAGAAATAAGTGTTCGGCGTCACGACGTGTCACGAGGGGGCAACGTGACGCCCGCGCGCCGTGACGAGGGTCCCGCCGGGCCAGAATATTTGATTGTGTCACTCAGGGCGGCACCGGAGGGCCGATAACGCACGTACACATTTTTCCAAAACAAATTTAAAGTTAACACTGTGCTTCTGACTTAAAAGTACGTGAATTTGAAAAAATTGAATTAGTATGTTTACTTATAATTGCATACACTCATGCCTCCATCGCATGGCAAGCTTCCCTACATACTTCCCGAGCTTCCTCGACTTTTATTAATGCTTTCATGCACGGTTACGGTTACTCTTAACCTGGCCTTCCTTCAGTATATCTTCTATTTGACCCAAGTTTGTTCATCTAAGTTGTTCTGCAGAACGGGCTCGTTCATATATGCCTTATAAATTTGTTTCGTCAGTCGCCTTCCGTCCATCTTTCTATGTGTCTTTACGCATTCCTTTCCCAATTTCTGCTACTTCTTTTTACACCGCAGCTTACCCTTATTACCCTATTTCACAATTACTTCTTCATTGTTATCCAGCCATTCCATTAATCTTGCTACTATCCTACTTTTACCACACCCAGCATTCACTCCCACTCATAAACGTAGAGACCAGTTTGCTTCCATACACAGTCCTACTACTATTATTAAGGCGAAAGTTTGTAAGTATGGATGTTTGTTACTCTTTCACGTAAAAACTACTGAATGGATTTAAATGAAACTTTACCACAATATAGGTTATACATCTATATAACACATAGGCTACAATTTTTGAAGTTTCTAATGTGAGGTCGTAAAAAAAACACATTTTTTGCGCTTACATTGCAAACGCTGACTGAATCCTACAAGATAGATCAAAACAATTTACTACAGTATTGTACAACTTAAAAGGGTCTACAAAAAAGTCCGTGATGGTATATGTTTATCTCTTAGGAATAACCCACAATAACCATTTTTTATCCTTTACTTTGTACGAGAAATAATGGCTTATTTACGAAGCGATTTTAAACAATACAGTATTAATCCTTATCCAACTAAGTATTTTAAATACATTGTGCATTTAATAAAGATCAATATCGCTTTTTACAGCATGTAAATTAAATAAATATTTTCGAAGATATCACAGATTTAAAATGCAGAGTCATAGCAATTTCGGCGATAAATACCGTTTCGGTGATAAATACCGGCAGCGGTGCCAGGCGAACGGGGCGTGGAACCTGAAGTCCACGCGAACGAAGTCGCGGGCAAAAGCTAGTTGAGAAATAAAATTGATAATTTAGCTTGTTGACGCACTCCTTGAGAAAATATATCTTTTTACAAATATCTAAAAACTGAATCACTATTTAGTATTCACGAATGGGGAGTAAAATTAATATATATTATTAAGTAATATATATTTAGGAAAATTTGATTTATTAGTTTAAAAATTGCAATACATTTCATACTAATTTTCAAATGCACAATTTAAACACAAGAAATAAAAATAAACTGGCCATTCCATCGTACAGGCTACAAAAAACTAGAGGTCCGTTTACGGACAAATGTATAACAAGATTCCACATAGTGTAGCTGAATTGCCTCTTCATAAGTTCAAGGTACACGTTAAAAAGACGCTAATGAGTAAGGGCTATTACAAAGTCAATGATTATTTAAATGATGCCAATGCTTGGTGTTGATTTGAAGACATTACATTCTAAAGTGTAAATATTTGTTTTCGCGTATAAACTATAAACACATATATACGTTGTATGGTAACGACATAATTTATTGTAAATGTTGTTATTACTTTTGATAAAGCTGATAAGTTTCTTGCGCCCATTCTTCTTATCAGCTAAAAATACGTCCTAAAACGGGTGGTAGGAAAAAAGTTTGGACGATTCAAAAGAGCTTTCTATAAAGTCATATTTAAATAGAGTACCTACATTTTGATTTTGATTTATGATAAGAGTCGTAACAGATTCCTAAGCTAACTATAGAGGTACCGACTGGCTGGCTCGGGACTCTTATCTCGGCGCAAGCCAACAACCAGAACCTGTGCCGCAGTAATTCGCTACTCGGTGACATAAGGTGATCGCGATATTTAAACATTATAAATAACTTGTCGTTTGTCAAGCTAGTTATTTCCACCGCGCTTAACGATTATTGGCCTTAACCAGTGAAAACAATATAACATACATATATAAAATATGTGTGCATTAAAAAGTTGTTTCTACAAACTTTTATGAACACAAAACACACTCAACATATCAATGATATGCTGTAGCTTGGCGGCATCCATTGCTATGCGGACGACAGCACTGGAGATGCTGTTTACACGGGCCGTGCAAATGTGACGTCAACATCTCCAGTGACATCCAATTCCGAAGTCACTTCGATGACAAGGTCAAGTTGGCTTCTAAAAAACTAGGTGTGCTTAACAGAGCTAAGCGGTACTTCCTTCCGAGGCAACGACTGCTATTATACAAATCGCAAGTCAAGCCCCATATGGAGTATTGCTGTCATCTGTGGGCGGGAGCACCTCGATACCAACTTGATCCTTTTCCGTCTTGTGCAAAGACGCGCTGAGCGTATCGTTGACGATCCCATACTCACATGCGGTATTGAGCCTTTAAGTCTGAGAAGAGACTGTGCCTCTTTGTGTGTGTTCTATCGCTTATACAACGGGTTGTGTTCCAAAAAATTGTTCGACATAATGCCCACGGCCACATTCTACCATCGCACCGCTCGCCATCGGTAGGGTGTTCATCCTCACATGCTGGAGCCTGAATAGTCACGCACAGTGCGGTTTCAACGAAATTTCCTTCCGCGCACGCTCCGATTGTGGAACGAGCTCCCTGCTGAGACTTTCGCCGGGGATTACAGTATGGGGTTCTTCAAAAAGGGAGTAAATAGGTTTTTAAAAAGGTCGGCAAAGCGTTGTGATGCCCCTAGTGTTGCAAGCGTCCATAGGCGACGGTGACTGCTTACCATCAGGCAGGCCGTAAGTCTTTTTGCTACCGTTGTAGTATAAAAAAAAAACACGTCATAGTGATGCGCTTATATCATTTACTAATATATTCTCATGGGCGGAGGTTTTGTATCAGTGGCGTTATATCGTTCAGTTTATTATAAAACTGAAAAAGAAATTCTTATTTGCGATAACGTTTTAAAAGTTAGCCAATCGTCGAGGAGTTCAGGTAAGCCTCGTTTCCATGTTCGGTCCACATCAATTACAATCAGGTATGATGACAGGCGAGAGTAAAAATAACCTTTTTTAATTCTGCAGCGGCCCTTTTGTCACTCCGCGGCCAGATCACGTATTTTTTTAATGAATATTTAACTCGCGTCAATGTCGGGAAGCGTCGAGGTCTGGTAGAGGTCGGCCTCGACAAAGGTTGCAGGTTAATTTCACACCTAATACAGAAGCCCTCGGCGGTATTAGGCAAATCTTCATTTCATTGTGGTTGTACGTAGTTCCTTCAATAATATGTAGCAAGAAATTCTGTCAACCCCGATCACGCGCTCGATAAACCCTCATCTCCGGATGACAGATAGCCACCCTGGTGAATTGTTAACTTAATTGCGCATACTCAATAGTTTTGCTTGGATCTAATTTATCATGCGACGCTTAATCAAACAGGAGTTCGGTATGTTTGGCGTCGGCCGCTCGTACGTTCCTATAATCTTCGTTACTCGTTTACTCAATAATATATAAGTAAACTAGCTGGAACCCGCCACTTCGTCTGCGCAGGACACTTTTTTTTTTGTTCCCCTGAGGAAAATGCATTAAATTGCATACCCCGGCTGTGGCGAGCCGGCGGTTATGTGGGGCTCTCCTCCCCAGAAGGGGGAGGCCTACCCACTAAAAACCTCAGGGATGGCCTTCCTCAGGCATGTAGGGAGCCCCCGGGAACATCAAGCCACTTCCGGGAACCCCCAGCCTCCGCTCCCCTTCCTAGAGGAGAGCCCTCCTCGGGGGAGGCTACACTACCTCCCCCGGTTTCCTCCACCGACGACGCCCCCCAGCCACGGAAGGGGCGTGGTCCATCCCGGGTCGCCGTAGCGGTCGCGACTTCCTCGCGCCCGCCGGCGACCCGCGGCGGCCACTTATCGGACACTTATCATCATATTTTGGACAAGTGACACACAATCTTTATAAATTCTGACTTGTATTTTATTCTGATGTATAGCTGTATATTATTTTAGAGTTTTATTGAAATCCATTCAGTATTTTATGCTTGAAAGAATAACAAAAATCCATCCATACTTACAAACTCCCGGTAAATATAAGTAGGGACACAAATCAATTACAACCCGTCAATGACCCCTGTGCACTTAGGTGGCTCCTCCAGCACGCATGCAAAGGCTCCCCCGTCTGAGGATTACCTCTATGCCCACAGTAATCCCCCACAGGCGTTAATATCCGACCCGTAGCTGGCCGGGTTGTCCAAGGGTGATCCGGAGATTGGGCTCAAATCAAATCAAAAATGTATTCTTCAAATAGAATTTTACAATCACTTATAAATGTCAAAGATGCTACGCCATTGGTTCACAAGTCTACGGCGGGAGACCTTGTACTGGAAAGAACCAGCAAGGGTGATTTTTTTTCTCCCTGTATTATTACAGAGTCGTCAGTTGGAAGCCGGCTTCAGATACACAGTCTGAACCCAACCTCCGATATAAGTTAAAACAACTTACAAATATATATTTTCGTCACAAGAGTCATATCGCATTAAAACAAATCTGATATGTATATGTCCGGCACAAAACAAAAATATCATTTATTAAAGAATCATTAAAATTATATATCGTTAAATTTACATCCAAGCATGTTTAATTATTCAGGAAATTAAATATCATAAAAATTACATCCAAGCATTTTTATCGTTCAAGAAATCATTGACCTATAATACCCTTTTTTCAGTAGAGTATTTTTAATATGTGCTTTAAATTTATGAAACGGTTAAGCAGTAATATTTTCTGGAAGTGTGTTATAAAAAGTTACACATTTCCCTAAGAACGAACCTCTAGTTTTTTGAAGCCTGTATGTTGGAACGGCAAGCTTATTTTTATTTCTCGTGTTTAAATGATGAATTTGAAAATTTGTATTAAATGTATCGTAGTTCTTATAAACATATATTAAATTTTCATAAATATATTGACACGCTAATGTCATAATGCTTCCAGTACCTAGATCACCCTGATTGAGGACAGAATGGACACCGAGGTGGCTTAATAGGTATGCCTTGCTTCCCGCCGGGTGAGTCACAGACACGCCTGTTGATGTAAAAAATGTAAAAAAAGGGATGATCAACATTAATTAAAAAAAATATATTTTAAAAAATAAAACCGACTTCACGATTGTACGCAACTAACTTACCCAAGTATGTTTAGAAAGAATATAAAAGAACTAAAAAGTAAAAAATAAATACGATAACATCTGTCTTAAATAAACTAACTTTGATATACCAACTAGGTATTTTTTGAAGTCGGTGCCTGCCCGAATTATAGGCAAGTAAGAGTGATGAAATTAAAGCATACACATTTATCTAACCAAACACATTACACCTCCCTGTGCACTGACTTCAAAAAATACCTAGTTGGTATATCAAAGTTAGTTTATTTAAGACAGAAGTTAACGTATTTATTTTTTACTTTTCGTATGCAGTATCCCTAAGTTGAACAATACCTAGTAAAACAAAAACAGAATTACTTAGATCGGACTTGTAGTTCCGGAGTTAGCCAACACAAACATAAAAACATATATACACTTTTGAAATTTGACAGATTTGTTCAGACGCTGATATAGACTAACATATACGAAAGCTGGGCAGTTCTGGAAATATTACATACATACATACGGAGCGAATTGATAATCTCCTTTTATTGAAGTCGGTAAAAAATGGCATTAGTAACTTAGATAATGCAGCTTCATGTTACGAATGGCTTTATTTTGACGTGACAACGTCTATTAAATTGGTACGGCGTGGAGTCATTCTCGAAAACACCGTAACGGCCGAATCTGACGCCACACGGAGTCCACGAACGGCGTAACGGCCGATCTGACGCCACACGGCAACGTAATAAAAATATAAATGTTATACATTACTTTATTTTTGTCGTAAAATGGGGTTTACCCGGGAATCGTAGGTAGGTATATTCATGCTCTATCATAAATGACAGAATAAAGCATTTATGCAAAACGCGTTGTTTTATTTTAACTATTCCTTACAATGTAACCGGTACACTAGAACCTGTAAAACTAATTTAATTTAAATATTTTTGTACTGGTAATATAAATTGTTGGTACAATATTTATTAACATTTTAAAATGTCTCAGTTCTTCGGTTGCGTTGATTTTGAAGCATAGGCATGATCATCGAGCAAACGCCATCGTGTTTTATTCACGTTGAAAAGCTGCGCCATCTGCAAAGAACTTAAAAGTGGAAGAAACAGAAAGTGCATTTTCTGAAACAGTTTTGGCGTTTTTTGACGTGACAACGTCTATTAAATTGGTACGGCGTGGAGTCATTCTCGAAAACACCGTAACGGCCGAATCTGACGCCACACGGAGTCCACGCCTACTTTACCCCCACCCCTAGAGCGCCCGAAGGCATACTCGGAAACGGCGTAACGGCCGATCTGACGCCACACGGCAACGTAATAAAAATATAAATGTTATACATTACTTTATTTTAAATAATTTCATTGCACCCAGAAAAAATTACCATGTAATAGACGTTGTCACGTTCAAATATCGGCAGTAGACGGAGTTCTACAGACAACCAATTTTATTGTTTACCATAACTATCCTTTCTGTAACACACCGATTTGATTCTACGTATACTATACTTTTTACGTCGTATTAAATATTCCTGAATCTCCATTTCTTTCGTTTGCTGCATTTTAATTTTTGTTTATAAGAAACTTAATAATGAGCCTTAAGCCCAATACATAAAGATTACTTTTATTTCAGCGAGGGTGTTACCTTGTCATAACACAGTCTAAATAGCGCGGGACATAATGAACTGTGGCAGAATACCCACATTTTTGTTAAAAATATAATAAAAAAAACCTTCATGTTTTCATTTTCTATTTCTTTACATTGATGCTACTGTGTAAAAAACAATTATTGCTTAAGCGAAGAGCTCACTTGTTTCAATTGCGTCTTAAAACATTTCAACTTCGTCGTCTTAAAACCATAAATATGTGTCGTACCTAATAATATGTGGAATGATATTACTAATTAAGAACTGGTTTCGTAAAAATGGAAATAAAAATTATTATTATTGATTATATAACTCTAAGCGCTTTCGATTTAGTTTAGTAAGTATATTGTATTATTTGGAGCCACTGCTTATGCTAGAAATAAAGTTAATGCACTGAAAAAAAAAGTTATTGGATGAATAAGATAATTTTGAACAAAGAAAGTACTTTTAATACTATTGATAATCATTGAAATGATTTTAATGAAATTTCCGGAGACATTAAGGGAGGTAACAAACTTTAACACTGAATGATTAAGCTTCAATCTTTTACTGAGTTAGGTTCTTTGTAATCTGGTGTCGCGTATGATTGTTGGACTTTATTTATGTACTGGTGACACTCACTTATTTATGCATTTTAATGATTTAATAATAAATGTAAGCTAAACGAAAGTGATGATATTTGAAAGAGACGAAAAGTTGACAAAATGCAAGGAATTTCTGTATCTGTGGTCTACGTTTACACAAGATGGAAAGTATGAGTCTGACATTTAAAGAAGAGTAATGGCACGAAGCAAAGTGAACGGTGAAATGGCCTCATTGTGAGTCAGACCTTGTCAAAAAATGTGCGTCTGGCTGGTCCCTACGCTTATGTATGGGATTGAATGCTGGTTGTGGCAAAAGAAGGATAAAACCAAGATTCATGCAGGAGAATGGATGAAGGATAAATTGCGAAATAGTGTGTTAAGTGACAAATATCGAGAAGGAAATGCTGGACGAAATATGAACGGACTAGTCGGTAGAGGACGATCTAGACGTAACATACTTACCAAATAGGTGATATATTGTAGAAGGTCAGGTCAAGAGTACCCGTGACCGACGAGCGTGCATCAAAGTATCAATGGAAATCAAGGAAGCTAAGGAAATATGTTTGGATCATAGCAACTGGGAAACTGTAATCTCTGCCTTCTTATTTTCACTGTGAAATTTATGTATGAAAATTAATAATAGTAGTTTTATCTGCGCATCTATGATATAGATGTAGAAATGGCACTAGTGCAATAAAACTGTGCCGTTTAAATTCAGACAATTGGCGTAATTTCATTTAGTCGCATATTAACAGTGAGAGAATGAAGACGTCGTTGCCCACTCCGGCTCTCTTTCGTGAAACATTATAAGGTAAGTGCGGTCAGTTTTAGTCGACATCTATTGTTTTGTTTGACGCAGCACCGCATAGAACGTATACGACGACTTTAGGATCTGCAAAGAGAAACCAATTGACAATAAATGTGTCCGCAATCTGACGCGTTAAGCAGAGAAGCAGGGTCTTACTGTAACGAAGGTGTTGAGCGACAGCGGGATGACGCGGCCGGCGGCGGGCCGCAGCGGGCGCTGCGCGCGCTGCATGGTCAGCAGCAGCGAGCGCTTGAAGCGCAGCGGCGTGTGCAGCCACTCCATGCCGTACAGCGACTGGAGCACGCGCTCGCTCTGCTTCAAATGTGGCACGTTAAGTCTGATCCAGTTCGTATCGCTGTGTTCTCGTGTGCCATGAATTTTAGTAGTCATACACCGGTTCTAAGGTACCATCCCGGTGGTTGCCATATATATGTAATTTGTGCCATGGCTATTAAAATATATATATTTTATTTTATTATTTTTTTTTTCCTCAGGAGAGGAGGCTGAGAATCCTCATGGATACCAACGCAACAGGCAAGCAGGGATGCGTTGATTATGTCGGACTCCTGGTGAATCGAGGCGGCTCGACCCAACAGACCTACCGAATAAACTCAGCCTAGCCTTGGCCCTAATGGCCCTACGGCTTGAACGGAATGGTTGGCGCACCCTCAGGAGAGAGCACGTCAGCGCTACCCTCCGAAGAGAACATATGCGCGAAAGAAGGCTCGGTACGCCAAAGTGGGTACTCGTACATGTGTAGCAAGCTGCGAAGTATGGACTAACTAAGGGATGGCGGCGCAGATGCCGCCTCTCGCAAGGCTTGAAGAGCCAGCGTCAATGAGTCGGGAGGGTCAGAAATGACGTGCCTGGGTCGACGATATTCAGTATTACGCGGATTGACTGGGGAAAAATATATTTGTATAAAAAATATTTATAAATGTTGGCAAAACTGAAGCTGATTTGACTACCGAGGCACAGCGAAACTTTACATGTCAACTGTGGCGCTGGTATCGCCTTCCGCTTCCGGTCGGCAGGTCGACGGAACGCGCTGTTGCCTGTAATGTCGTAACTCAATCATTAGGAAGATTTACCTAGAACTAGGTTTTAATTCAAGTCACTCCCGATACTAATTTTCGAATAAGAAACTTAGGAACTTGGTATTGTTAGCGAACGTCGGATGTGTTCTGTCGTAATCGGGTCGCCGCGCGCCCAAGGTGTAACCGGTTCAGTTTTAGATGATGCAGTTAGGATCTGCGTTAGAGCTAAAGAAACGTTAGAGCGAACAAGAGGCAATCTGGTTTCAGCACATGTTCAGTTCGCATGCACGAAGCACTAATAGATCTTTGCCTGCGGTTTAATCTTTGATATTGGTTCTGCACATAAATGCTGAAGGAGTATCTGCTCCGACATATATGTATTTATTAGTAATTTAAATAGTTTTATTTAGTACCATAATAACCTTTTAATCTCGCAACTTCTTTTAAACTTCAGTTCTCTATTTTTGTTTGAAATAAAAACTGATTCAAAGCAAATTGAATGGACGTGTGTTTGCGTTTTTGTATGTGCTGTTTAACAAGGTGCAGGTGTATGTAGCATGGCGGCGCGGAGTGGGGGCTAGTCGCCATTCGCCGACAGGGTCGTGGTGGTCGTCCGCAAGGGTTTCCATGGCCTCGTCAGGACGCGATGCTGCTTTCTTTAGGGATGATACGCTCACGTCGGGGTGCGATGCTGCGCTCCTTCGGGTCGACGCGCTCGCCCTCTGCGCAATGCAGCTCTCCTTAGGGATTAGCGCTCGTGTCCAGGGGTAAAGGAGGGGGGCGATCGTTGAGCTTTTTAGTGGGTTGGCCTACCCCTTTCCGGAGAGGTGTGTATGTGCGGTGTATGGCGCCGAGGTTAAGCAAACTATTTTAGTATTGCCGTGCGGGGAATAAGTGACCTTGCAACTGTGCTTTGCATATGTCGCTGTTTGCTACCCCTAATATATAAATAAATAACCTTACTTCAACCGTGACCTCGTTGCCGTAGTAACAGTACAGGAAGAGCTCGGTAAGAATACAGGTAATGAACAGAGTCATTGACGCGAACTCGATGCTCGCTGCGCTCAGCTAGAACATACAAATACCTATAAAATGCTCGTGTCACAATGTCAGTTACCTCCGAAATAACCCGACCGAGTTTTATAAAATTTTATATGCATTTTGAGTAGGTCTAAGAATCGGTCTAAGAATATATATATATATTATATATATATATATATATATATATATATATATAATATATATATATATATATATATTATATATATATATATATATATATGTAGATACAGAAATAGTACACAAAGAAACAATTACTAAATTAGCATATTTGCGTTGGCGAACTAACCCGCTAAACAGCCTTGTCTATGATGACGTCTTGACTTACCTATCTAATTACCTATCGGCAAGGCTTGTCGATATTGGCCCATCGATATAGGTATAGACAAGTCGATATGCATCGATGTTTAGAAGTTGTAAAAATAATTACAACTTCTACTTCTCAAATATAATATAATTAATGTAAATAATTAAATAAATAATAATTCATATGGGTATGGAATATAGGAAAAATTCCTACCAAAACGTCGTGGGGCAACCTGCATACACGTACGAAGAAACTCAATGTTGTATGTATTCAACCAATCCGCCCTAGGCCAGCGTGACTTAGGCCTAATCGCTCGTCGGTGGGGACTTATATGAACTGTGATGATTGAACAATACATACAACCCTAACATTTTATCTTCTATCATTAACCCTATTTACTACTTCCCTTATTACTACCCCTAGCAGCCGGGTCAGCTGGTATTGCCATAAGAAGACTCAAGGTGTCACAAATATTTATACTGTGTACTCACACTGACTAGTTTGTATGCGGCCATACACAAAATCCAACCGCCAATAGCGAACTGAATTAGTATTGCTGTACTGAAAAGGCTTTGCAGGCGATGATTTGTACTGAAAATTATTTAAGGATTTTAATAAGTATCCACGGACAGCGAATAAATGTATAATCTATTATTTATTACTCATGCAACTATTATTACTGATTACTCACTCTAGTGTTATTACTCACTGAACTATTATTACTGAGTACTCACTCTAGTATTATCACTCACTCAACTATTATTACTGACTGAACTATTATTACTGACTCAACTATTATTACTCACTCAATTATCTGCTTGTAGTGATCTAAACAGTTCAAAAACAGCTGCATCAACACAGATTCGTACGTCGCATTAGAATCGTTCTTAGCAACTTCTCGTGCACTTTCAGCGAGATTTTCAAAATGTAATCTGCAATATAAATAATTTGGACAATAATATCGAAAATGTATTCGTAAAATAGAATTCTTACAGTAGCTTTTGCACGCCTAAGGTGCTGCCTTGGTGCACAAGACTTATTGTTGCAATATTGCAATTGAGACTAAGGTGCTACCTTGGTGCACAAGACTTATTGTTGCAATATTGCAATTGAGACTAAGGTGCTACCTTGGTGCACAAGACTTATTGTTGCAATATTGCAATTGAGACTAAGGTGCTACCTTGGTGCACAAGACTTATTGTTGCAATATTGCAATTGAGACTAAGGTGCTACCTTGGTGCACAAGACTTATTGTTGCAATATTGCAATTGAGACTAAGGTGCTACCTTGGTGCACAAGACTTATTGTTGCAATATTGCAATTGAGACGACACGTTTAGCGCAGTGGTCGAGTAATCGGCTTCTACGCAACGGGTCGAGGGCGGGACAGATATTTTGTATGACCTACAAAAATTTGTTCCGGTCTGGGTGTTTGTGCATGTGAGATTTCTATGTCTGTGACTGCACCCACGACACAGGATAAAAATTATAAAGTGCGGCGAAGTTTCTTTAAAAAAAATTATGCTAAGCTAATTTTTTTTTACGACCTGAGTATCGAGAGCTGGGTCTTGCACTGGTGCAGCATAGTGCCCATGAACGCGTCCATGGTGGTGTTGGCGATGCCCACCAGGGTTGTTACGTAGAACGAGTACATCAGCACCGGTACAAATCTACAATCAAAATCAACATAATCTTTATTCAACACGGGCCTTCACATCCGGAGCGTTCAAGTATTACGTAACGCAATTTTTGAAGATGTTTTACCCCCCCCCCCCCTCCATTAATCTGCTTTTTTCAAAATCATAAAATAACACAATTACATATCAACCCAAGTCCAAACGCCAGCTAAATATACAAAACGTAAACTCAGCCACCGGACCGTAAGACTTAGCGACAGTCTTCTAGGAGTCGGAGATAGCAACACCACCCCTGACGCAGACTGCTTACTCAGCTCTTCCTAATGGTTAACTGTTTATTGTTTAATTTTTTTTAATAGGATAGGGCAGCAAACGGATCATCTGATGGTAAGCGATAACCGTTGCCCATGGACACCCGCAACACCAGAGGAGTCACAGATGCGCCGCCGGCCTTTTAAAAGAGAATAAGGAGGAAAGGGGGGGTTGGGCCTCCGGTACCCTCACTCACTCGGCGAAACACAGCGCAAGCGCTATTTCACGCCGGATTTCTGTGAGGCCGTGGTATCAGGTCAAGCCGGCCCAATTTGTGCCGAAGCATGGCTCTCCCACGGTAAAAAACTTAACTTTGACTTATATTAAACATGAAAAGTCTAACATGACGGTTCTGGAGTAATCAACGTTGATCCAGAAGGCGAACTCGACGGGCAGCCCCCGGACGAAGTCCATGATGGGGAAGATCAGCCAGAGCGTGCAGGTGACCACGGCCGTGCCGGAGTACGCGTACAGCAGCCGCGTGGCGCTCGACGCCGTCTGGTTCAACAACGCCCGCTCCATCTGCCCTGGCGGGTTGTACGCCTCACCTATCGGAAGGGAGGGTTGCTGGTTCAGTGGTCAGCTTTGGTCTTCTAATTGGTAAGTTACTGCAACATGCTTGCTGTTTTGTTAGTTGACGTAGCAGTATTCCTAAGTGTAGTCTGAAGAGGATTCGTGGCTTACAACTTACTTGATGACATCTGTTTGAGATTCATTCATTGGTATTTATATACAATTTTATACAGCATGTTTGATGATGATGATGATGATAATGATAATGATCACAACAGTTTGGGATTCATTATATTTAAATACTAAATTGCCACGTCCATCTTTGTTAAAGTACAAACATCTTTGGACCCAATCAATATATACAGCCAGCATTAGAGTTATAATTCACGAACATTAAAAAATTTGACTTTATTTTACGTAAATAATTCGAACTAGACCTTTTTTAAATATGAAAAAAAGAACATATTCCTCTTCACCCCAAAATTGGACTGTATCTTTTGGCTTCTGCACACATTACGATAATGAGCTACGCGGTGTTGTGTCATAAGCGCCAGTATGTTTCCTCACAGTCGAGCTGCAGAATCATCTGCTCGAGCTGGTCCGCGTGCACGTAGAACACGAGCTGCTTGCTGATGGACGTCACGTGGCACAACAGCAGGAACATCACCCGCGCGATCTTGTCCATGTCGTTGCGCTCCTGTATGTTGAGACGCCAACTGATTATTAAGTCCGCTTTTATATCTGCTGGTAGTCGATGACGTGTAAAGTCTAGCAAACAAAAGCTGCGGTAATTTCAAGATGACGTACACTGAAGCAACGCAGTTGGTACTTGTTATATAATATTTTCAAGAATATTCCGGCTTATCTTAGGAATATGCTTGAAAATATTTTAACGTTTTATACGTCAGAACGTAGAAAAGAAAACCTCCAACGATCATTCGCGTATCTACTAGTCTACTGCAATCAATTTTCTCAAACTCAACTTGCGTCAATTTCATCAACTTGCTCTTCGAGTCATCCAGGACGGTCATCATCTCGTCAGGAAGATGAGCTGAAAATACTCACCTTCTATCGTCTAACCGTCTAGTGTGTAAAAGGGAGCTGCGAAAGGGTTGTTTTCCCAATTCCATTTTCGCTTTCATAGTTAGAACGCGTACATTTCAATTTACCCTCGTATATTTTGATAACCTTTTTTTTTTTTTGTTGCCCTGAGGAAAATGCATTAAATTGCATACCCCGGCTGTGGCGAGCCGGGGTTATGTGGGGCTCTCCTCCCCAGAAGGGGAGGCCTACCCACTAAAAACCTCAGGGATGGCCTTCCTCAGGCATGTAGGGAGCCCCCGGGAACACAACGGCCACTTCCGGGAACCCCCAGCCTCCGCTCCCCTCTCTAGAGGGGAGCCCTCCTCGGGGGAAGCTACCACCTCCCCCGGTCCCCTCCACCGACGACGCCCCCGGCCACGGAAGGGGCGTGGTCCATCCCGGGTCGCCGTAGCGGTCGCGACTTCCTCGCGCCCGCCGGCGACCCGCGGCGGCGCTGCAGCTGTGCTACCGAGCCCGGCGCCGCCTCCTTCGAGCGGATCGGCCATCTCCCGACCCCGCTCGGCGGCCTCCTTCTGGAGCATTACTGCTTCACAGAAGGAGGCCACAGCCCTCCAAAGAAGGGGGAGGCCTACCACTAAAAACCTCAGGGATGGCCTTCCTCAGGCATGTAGGGAGCCCCCGGGAACATCAAGCCACTTCCGGGAACCCCCAGCCTCCGCTCCCCTGCCTAGAGGGGAGCCTTCCTCGGGGGAGGCTCACTACCCCGGTCTCCTCCACCGACGACGCCCCCCGGCCACGGAAGGGGCGTGGTCCATCCCGGGTCGCCGTAGCAGTCGCGACTTCCTCGCGCCCGCCGGCGACCCGCGGATATTTTGATAACCAAAATATTTAGTCTGTTCTCACCCGGAAGACAACAGCCAGAATACACAACCTGGTACGCGTAGACGCATTCTTGGACGAGGTAGACGGAGGTTGCGGCGAGCGCGACAGTGCAATAGGCGGCGTGCGCGCGCGCGGCCACACTGCTGGCGGGCTGCGCGTGGCGAGCGGTGGTGGCGGTGGCGGCGGTGCGGGCGGTGGCGGTGGCGGACGGCACAGCCGCGCGGCAAAAGCCCACGGCGCGCAGTATGCGCAGGTGTGGCACCACGCTGCGGCCCGCCGGCGACGCCGCGCTGCCGGGCGCGCTCATCCTGCCTATATATGCTACACTCTTCCCGCTATTACGTTTTTATATCTTATATATATGTCACCGGAAAATAACAAGATCTGTAAGTTCATCAATCTACTAGGAATTTATATATTATATTATTTTACGAGTGAATTCAGTAAGTTTATCAATTTACGAAAATGTGGACGTAACATATTACAATTTATCTTCTGTTTAGAATCCTAAGAAAGTTTATAAACTTCCTAGTAATTTGATAAACTTACGGATCTTGTTATGTTCCGGTGACATATACTTTATGTTTCACGTGTATACTCGTATTCATACACCTACCGCACATCCTATGTGCTTTGTCAAATTGAATAACCTGTCCGAATACAACAAGAACGCAAGCATTAGATTTCAAATTATTTTGAAATTAGAAACACAAGAAAAAAAATATTTTCTAGACGCAACTAACCGAACGATTATCCTAATCGGCTTTGTAGATTTACAAAAGAAACTGTGTTATTGTAATTTTATTTAGCTTAACTGTGAATACAAAAGCAGCAATTTGATTCATAAATTATCTACTTAAGTAAAGTTCTGTGCAACTTGCTACGCATTACATAAATGATAAGTTTCTTGCGTCCATTCTTCTTATCAGCTAAAATATACGTTCTGAATTTTTGGACGATTCAAAAAAGCTTTCTATATAGTCATATTTGAATAAAGTTGATTGATTTTGTTTTTGATTAATTTTAATAAATGGGGAGTAGTGGAGAGGCTTACTGCGTATATGAACTACGTGAGGACAACTAAAGAAATGCTCGGACTACGAGTCAGAAGAGCAAATGAGTTTACTAATTAAAAAATGTAAAAAATACTGAACAGAAATACACACAAAATGTAAACGCATTTGTAGATCAACATTGAGAAAACTAGAACACCTTATTCGGAAGAACATAATAATAAATTAAATATGGTAATAATTTAATTAAATCAATAAGGACATGAAATATATTAAGAAATTTAAAATTATAAATACCTATGTAATTGAAAATTGTTTCTGCGATGTGAACGCACCGAGACGGAGCTTCACGGAGCGCGTATAAGAAGTTCCAAAACAATTTGTCTACGGAATATATTACGAACAGAATGTTGTGATTGGTTGTTAAGTACCGGTTATAGATTTTAATTACCAATCATATTATTTAACAGAATGCCATTTTAACCGTTTGAAAGTCACTGCGGGTTGATATACATTTATATGTTAACGTTTGGATTTAGCTGACACTTCATTTATCCCGTTTCTATAAGAAAGTGACAACAAATCAACAAATGTAGAAACAAAAATTTTAATAATTCAATTATTATTAACGTCCAAAGAAATACTAAAGATAATAATAATCATAAAGATGGTCAAAACTTACATCTAGAAATAGACTAACTGCCAGGATATATGAGTATACTCCATAAACTCCAGGTACCGTATTCTGCAGAGCATTGAGTTAATGCAAAATAACGGGAGTACAAGGAAAACTGCCAAAATATTGTAATATCTGAAACCGCCGTGAGGAGCTGGAACAGAAATACATTAAGAAAAGCATTCTCGAGTACAATATTTCTTGGACGTGAAATGGAACATCATCCAGGAAAACTAATTTTAAAACCTTTGACGTCGGAAGTCGCGGCCTATTTCCATTATGCTGAGTGGGATTAAAAACGATTGCTGGTGTCTCTATATAATGTGTAATTCATTATTCCTTTGTTTATTTCACTTCAGTACGATTTACATATAAATGCGTCGGAGAAAATTATTGTCTATATACAATATCGAAATTTGGTATTTATAGTCTGTGAAAACTAAATACACATTGTACAAGTGTAAATTAAAAATCATAATCAAAGAAATTTCATAAAATTGATTAGATATGATAAATGCAACATCACACTTTCAGGTCAAAACTACTGAACCGCAGTAAAAGAATTTAGTTACTTTTATAGTTTGGAGTTTGAGAAACAGCATAGCTGTCTATTAATACAATGAAAGAGTTCTAAGAGTTACATACAATAGGAAATGAGTTTGTATAGAAAGTACGTCAATTTTTGACATATTTTTGGAGACTTTTTATTAGATATAAAAAAAATACGATTGTTATAGTTTTTTAAAATTTCAAATGGGCTAAAAATCCGTCGCTAAAGTCCCGTTGAACAGGTGGTCAAAACAGCTCATCGAATTTTGATGCAATTTAGTACGGAGATAGTTGTTGGAGATACACGAGAGAATATAAGACAATTTTGCACCGAAAAATATAATTACTTTTGGAAGATCCGTTTTAACACGGGCCAGGAAGCGCTGTGGGCGCTGTTGTAAATGTTAAAATGATAATTCATATTTATTACTGAAATTCCATTATATCACAGATATTTTTTTGATTAACTGCTTTATATGCAGGGTCCACATGACCAAAGCAGAGGACTTCGAGGGGTTGATCTAGATTCCACGTTAAATAATGAATGGCCGCGGCGCCGCCAATGACAGGGTCCGGCTAATTGCCGACCGCTCCGTCCCCAGCCGTGATGACTGTATTTCCGCCGCTGTTTGGTTATTTAATATAACAATTTAGTTTCGTATTATCATCACAGCTCATTACGGCCCCAATTAATGAAATTGACTTATGAAATCTTTTCAGTTTTATATTTTGCTAAAAACAAACCATTTTCGTTTTATCACAGTTCATATGAGTAGATAATTACTCGGTGAGTTGTTTGATACTTCACCAAACAAAATCAGGGACTTGAAAAATCATTGAAACGTGTATTTTATTGTTTACACTTTTATTATAAGTGCAAAAATTCGGTGATCACACTACTGCACAGGTGATGAAGAAACAATTCTATGTTGTGTATCACCGTTCCTTGATCAATAACTTGACTTCACTTTGTTTGTCTCAAGACTGCGTAGAAACTGTATGATGACTTCAGGATCTGCAAACAAAATTATGATAAACTAGCTTTTGCCCGCGACTTCGTCCGCGTGGAATAGTGACTTCCGGCAGATTTTTGGTTTTTCCCACATAGATCATGTATAGAGGAATAATTCTTTCATACATATTTTTTGTGTATCTTGAACCGTTTTCGCAGCGCACGCAAAGAAAGCCTTCAAAAATGAATAATTTTCCCCGTTTTTTACACATTTACCGCTCTGTCTTTGCTCCTATTGGTCATAGCGTAATGTTATTTAGCCTATAGCCTTCCTCGATAAATGGACTATCCAACAAAAAAAGAATTATTCAAATCGCACCAGTAGTTTCGGAGATTAGCGCGTTCAAACAAACAAACAAACAAACTCTTCAGCTTTATTATATTAGTATAGATTTAATGTATCAATGGTTCAGTATTACCTATTATGAGTAGAGATCGGATAATCGGATGCATATTTACCTAAAGTTAGTTTAAGACAAAGTATGGAAACGGCTTTTTATTGTTTTGTTAAATAAAAATCGGCACCATTTCTGTTTTTTTATTCAATTATTTAATTGATTATTGTTTTAGTCAAACTAGCTCACTACTTTCGTATAACACTCTTCATGTAATAAATCGTACATTCATAAATCGCACGGGGAACTGAAACTAAACTTCATGTAAATACTTATGCATAGTTGTATAAATGAACCCGGAGTCTCGGTCTTTTGAAAATAAATACCACGTGCTAATTTAGTAATTTTCAAACAATATCACTACGTTAAATTTGCAGTCCCGTATTTTCCCGGGATTTTTATTTAACAAAATGTATTTTAAAAAGCCACTTCCATAATTTGTGAGTCAAAAATTAACTTTATGTAAAATGCATCCGATTATCCGATCTCTAATTATGAGTCTCAGAAAATTATAATTATCAAAATGAGAATAATTTTCACGAGCACAGCTGTTGTAAAAGAGCACTTTAAAATTGGGATTAAGGTCTTCCTCTCCGTTAGAAAGAGTTGACTTTATGACATTAATTAATAATGTAAGCAGAAATTTTCAAATTGACCTCATTATACTGTACTAATATTATAAACGAGAAAGTAACTCTCTGTACTAAGTAACTGTCTGTCGCATTATCACGCAAAAAATACTGAACCATTTTTTATTAAATTTGGTCCACAGATAGTCTAAAGCCTGATACAGAACACAACTACCTTGAGAAAAAACATCTGTGAAGGGTTTAAATAAGGGATGAATGTTTTCCGGCCCATCTTGGGGAATTGACCTTGAATATACATAGATTGGTACCTAGTTGGGGCACGCATGCTTTGACAAATATCTGCACCACATTGCCATGAATGAGGAGCGAGGACACTTCACAAAACACGCTGGAACTCTGCCCAGATTGGGCAACACAGCGCGCTGTCCTCGTCTGAGGTTGGCAGATGCCTATCGTTGTCGCTCGTCGTCCAAATTATGGTAGGCAACGAGATGGGAAAAAAGACTCCAACTTCCATCTGCGGGTAAGTCCTCGCACAGAAATGAAGGGGATGAATGTTTGTATTAAAAGTGCATCATTAAGAAAGCTATTAATTTTTTTTTAACTTTTTATTAGATGTTCATAAATACGACGAAAAAATTTACCCAAAAAAGTGTAATATTGGGAATGAAGGTTTTGATGAAAATTGAAATAAGATTATTTTGAAATTCGAAAGACAGGGATAATGTAACAAAAATAGCTAACCGGGTTTTACTGGAATTTGGTATGGGGATGGTTCGCCAGTTGCCGCAGGAAGCCGCGTTCGGAAAGCTGGAGTAATATACTCGTAATTTAGACATTCCCTTTTCCCCTATAGGATATGTACGCAGCCAGGCACAGGATGACTGACCGTGACAAAGGTGTCCAGCGACAGCGGGATGACGTGTCCGGCGGCGGGCCGCAGCGGGCGCTGCGCGCGCTGCATGGTCAGCAGCAGCGAGCGCTTGAAGCGCAGCGGCGTGTGCAGCCACTCCATGCCGTACAGCGATTGCAGCACGCGCTCGCTCTGCCAGAACACACAGAACGATGACGAAATTAAAAAATTAAATTGAATTAAAAAGCCGCGTTATTCTGGAATAGTCCGTATTATTGAAAGCGTGAAACGTGACCCATCGATAACAATTTAAATAAGCAGCTTTCCACATCTATGCGCCCTAAGGTATGGCAACCAAGTTATCCATATTACATATTGTAGAGAATTAAACAGTGTATAGAGTAGAGGATAAAGCTGAGGATTTCTATAAAAGGCAGAGCGTCAGGTCAAAGTTCCCGTGCCGCGCTCTCTCCTGAAGAACGGTCGCACTTACTACAGGCCAAGAGGTCATAAGGACCAAGGCGTACGTGATTTGGGTTGGCAGGCCACATCGGATCTAGCCGTCTAGAGTCCGACATAATCAAATATATAGATATAGCAAAAACAACTCTCGTATAACTATGATCGTCGAATGAACGATATAGCGATTACCTTATGGGCCAAGTGAATGTACTTGCTGGCTTTGTCCTTCCCAGCTTTGACGAGGTTCTTCTCATGAGGAACCACACTTAGTACAGGCACAGTTCACAAACACTACGATCATACATTTATTCAAATATTTATTTTATTTTAATATTAGTGAACAAGAGCTCTATGTGGTTCAGTTGCCGACGTGAAGTTTTGTGGTGTGTACCTCCACCGTGACTTGGTTCCCGTAGTAGCAGTACAGAAACAGCTCCACCAGAATGCAGCCGATGAACAGGGTCGTCGACGCGAATTCAAAACTTAGAACGGACACCTGTGGTAGAAATGTTTTTTGTATCACTTGAGTGTATTAAGCACTTGCCAGAAATTACGTTCCATAGATTACAGCAGCAGTTGAAATGTTCTTTAAAGATTTAGATTTAATACAGATATTAATAGGTACTCTAATGGCCTTATTATCGAAAGTGTTTGTAATGTTCAACACTCTGACAGTGGATTTATCAGTTTAAATTGAGAACGCTTAAAAACATTTGATCTATTGGCATATTTATCGAAAAAAATTGTAATGACAAAATCGATTTAAATTAAAAACGTTCTCAGTATGAACTGGGACAGCACCACGATACTGTATGGAGGCACTCACACTGACGATCTTGTAGGCGGCCATGCACAGGATCCAGCCGCCCACCGTGAACTGGAACAGCATGACCAGCCCGAACACGTTCTCGAGCAGCTTCATGATGCTGCCGCCCACCAGATATGTTAATTACAATACTAAGTTTAGTAAATCGCTCCTACTCGCTCCTGATATTACAATCGCAAAATAGCACAACATACATATATGTATATATATATATCCGATCCCTAACACACTGTATATATATATATTGTTATTATTGAAAAGAATTTCTTAACAAATTTATTCTTAAATGCTAGCACAGCTCATTAACTTTGAAATAAGGCCACTTTTGTGTATGTAGACCAAATAAAATCGTAAAACAGCAAGATTTAATAAACTCCTTAAAATACGAGAAATAAAATTTTAAAATAGCTCTCATTCATAGGGGTCAGGGATGCGACCCCCATTTGTATAGGTTTTTGTCGATAAAACTTAACATACAACACGTTGGTAAAGTATCGGAAATCCGATCCCTAACACACTGTATATAGAGTGTTTTTTTAACTGGGACAGTATGGGGAAAACCTAAACCATTGAAGATAAAAGGTCTTAGAAACTATTTCATCTTTTTTTGTGAAAATCATATGTCCTTGGAAAGGCAACAAGAAGTGTACTAAAACGTGCTCGTATTTGCGTTCAGCAAGAGGGTGGGCATTTCGAACATTTGTTAAATTGATATTTTTTTAGTGTTTTTGTTTTTGTATTTTTATTATCAGGTAGGTACGGAAATTGTATAATAAACTTTTTTATCAACTAATTATGTCATATTATTATTAGAATTTTTAATATTTTTGTATAATTTAAAGTACTGGAGATTAAAATAAAATTAAAATTTTGAATTTGGAACTCTTTTTGTACGTGTATTAGGGATCACTCGTGAAACCATATATGGATACTTTAAGCTAACAATTTGTATAGGAAACTTTTTATTAAATATAACTAACTTCTGCTGCTCAGATTTTTTTCTTACCATAGAATGAAATATTCCCAATATGAAATTGAATCGATCCGCATCAAAAAAAAAAATCATCAAAAAGACTAATTTCCAAAGACAACTCATGCTTGACCAAAACTATTACTATGCCAAATTTATTTTCACAAAAAAATATGAAATGGTTCCTAAGACGGTTTCCTTATATCTTCAATGGTTTAGGTTTTCCCCATACTGTCCCAGTTAAAATAAACACTCTGTATATATACAACGTGTCCCAAAATTCAACGATAAGCGGCCACCAGAGAGTGGACTTACTGATGGCTACTCGAGAAAAAATAGAAGAAAAATAAAATCTAATTTTTTTTTATATTACAAAATATAAATTAAATTCTTCGAAAATCTACACCCCTTATGTCTGTCTATCGTGTGCCTCAGAAACATAATAAAAATATTTAAATGTGGCACTATTTAGTCACTGTCAGCAGATCAAGATCTTGACCCTAACTTACCGAACGAACTAATCAATATCATAGTCTGCTTTGTTATTTATTCGCCACGAGTAAAAATATACGCATCAAATTGAGATCAAAAGAGCTGCAGGTTACTCGCCCCGATTGCTGTTAGGGTACATAATCGCAAGGCAGCACTCACTCCATGATCCTCTGAAAGTGACGAATGCAGTCTACGAAGAGCTTCATCAGAATGTCTTCATAACTGGTCCCTGGCTGCTGCGCCGCGATCTGCTTCGCTCGCTCTGGCAAGTCCTCGAAATTCATTCTAAAAGAAACCGCATTAATTTGGACTTGTAATTATTTATTACAATTTATTTCGAAATACCGAGGAGCGTCTGTGCGATCGGATGATTCGATCCTGCTGTTTCGTACCTGACGCTCCCACTGTGAAGGAAAACGTCGTGAGGCAACCTGCATACACCTGCGAAGAAACTGAATGTTGTGTGTACGTAGTCGAACAAACCGCAATAGGCCAACGTGGTTGACTAAGGCCTAATCGCCCTAACGTAGTTTAGAGCAGGTGAGTGCCCTTCAATGGGGACGTATATGGACTAAGTGGGGACGTATATTGTACAAAGTACAGTGCAAATTGCAATTATAAGATTTTATATTTTTGTCAATTAGGCGCGTCAATTGTGCACTTTGATCGCGACCTACAAATATCAGTGCAATGAACTGCGATCTGTTGCCGTAATGGTTTAATTGTACATAGTTTTTATTTAGTGTTCAATTAGAAATCGTGACAACAACTCTCGCCTTGCATTTTAATTTATTCTTTTTGGCACTCTTTGACATTAGTTACAGTTGACATTTAGATTTAATTGACATCATCCCCCAATCATTGGTCCTTCGAGCCGGATATAATTAATTAATTGACATTAACCCCCAAACATATATACTACAAAAACAATGTTTAAGAATTGTCTTCAGTATTTAATGAGATACAAATCTAGCACTGTATGACCTTCCTTGTGAGAAACCGAACACCGATTTTCCAAAATTGTGTGAGTTTAGACAGAAAAAAATAGGTAAAAAACTTTTTAATTTAAACGGTTTTATGTTAAACATACATTGCAATGTTTAAGATAAATGTACTAAAAATGTACTAAAAACCAAAAAATAATAAAATAGATACAGTCGTGGGAATTATAAACATATGCATAGACTAGACTAAAATAAAACCATGGGGCACATCAATACATTACATTTTAATCAACGATTGTAGACAATTGATGTGCCCCACGGTTTTATTTTAGTCTAGTCTATGCATATGTTTATAATTCCCACGACTGTATCTATTTTATTATTTTTTGGTTTTTAGTACATTTTTAGTACATTTATCTTAAACATTGCAATGTATGTTTAACATAAAACCGTTTAAATTAAAAAGTTTTTTACCTATTTTTATTTTCTAGTTTTTAGTTTTTATTTCGATTATATAGTACATTATATTCTACTAGTTGAGCACTTTCATTTGATACCCATATTGATGGGATTGATAAAACCTACGTTATCCGCCATTTTGTAGCGGCCGCCATCTTGGATTTAATTTTTTTATAGTATATTGTATTCTGCTTGTTGAGCCCTTTCATTTGATACCCATATTGATGGGATTAATAAAACCTAAATTGTCCGCCATTTTGTAGCGGCGGCCATGTTGAATTTATAATGATAATGAATAAATATAATTATATTGTCACCAAAATCCAAAGTGTATACAAAATTTCAGATTAATCGGTTGACAGGAAGAGGGTGAAATTTGATTTACTAAATTTGACCCAAGAATGAATGAACCGGGCTGAGCTAAATAAAACCGTTTAATAAAAAGACACAGATTGATTGTAGACAGTTGTGAAATATAACTTATACGGTTTATAATTTAAATTAATATTTTTTTATTTATTCATCAAACAAACGGCCAATAACAAAGTTTGTCACATTAACATGTTCCGGTAACCTAGTTCATTATTATTATAACAAAAATACATTAAATATGGAGTTACATACAAAAACGGACGAAATAAAACGAAACACGTGGAAAAGAACATTAGGTACTATGAAAAATGTGAATTTGAGTGAGACTGTATGAGTATGTTTGTATGTGACTACTGTATATATGTTTCAATGATGAATACTGTTGAACAAATATAATTTCCACTATCGTAAGTACCGCAGTATGCGCAGCTGGCTCTGACACTGGTACAGGATGGTCGCGATGAAGGCGTCCATCGTCGTGTTCCCGAGGGCGACCAGGTTCGTCGCGTAAAACGAATGCAGCATCACTACCGCAAACCTGGAAACGTATAGCCTTTTAAGATCGTGCTGCCATTTACAACAATTGTTGCCAATAACTTGGCATCGGATGTAATGAGACTCGGCTGCTGTTACATAAAGATATATAACTAGGTTCTACAGTGATATGGCACGTTGCTGCCTTCAGATATCGTCTAAATACGTGCAGTTATGCAGTAAACCCAAATTGAACTACATGGAAATTGTAGAAATCTTACACAAGTAGACGACGCATGAGAAGCGAGTGAGGAGGAGTGGACGAAAGTGAATTCGCATGCTGTTCGATCGGGGCGATTGCACTCTTCAAATGTAATGTACACGCTACGTACACGGAAAGTTTCAACAGATTGACATCGTGATTCTCCATGTTGAGTTTGAGTTGTATCACCAGCGCCAAGTTAAACACATTTTCATAAAATCCGTATATTTACAATTTAATCAATGTAATAATTTTCATAATAATATCAAACTTGACATACCAAATCTTAGTGAAGTAGCACAAACTAAATTTCTAGGAATTGTAATAGATCAAAATTTAAACTGGAAAACTCACGTAGATGACGTATCTAAACGAATGAATAAATTAGTTTATGCTCTTAAAAATATTGCAAAGTTTACCAATACGGCAACTGCTGTCACTACTTATCATGCATACGTGGAATCAATTATGCGCTATGGATTGATTTTATGGGGTAATAGTACTGCGAATTACGGATCTGCGCGCGCCAGCGGGTCGGTGCCGTACTCCCGCACCTCGAAGCTTGGCTCCACGGGAAGGAGGAGCTCACCTACCGATTGACTCAGATACTCACCGGGCACGGCTGCTTCAGTGAGTATCTGTGTCGAATAGTACGGGAGGGATCGACACAGCACACGCTGGCGGAGTGCCCCGCGTGGGCCTCCGAGCGCCGAGTCTTGGTCGCAGAGATCGGGCGAGATCTGTCTTCGCCGGCATTGATTGCGGCAATGCTGGCGGACGAGGGAGGCTGGAGGGCTGTGGCCTCCTTCTGTGAAGCAGTGATGCACCAGAAGGAGGCTGCCGAGCGGGGTCGGGAGATGGCCGATCCCGCTCGAAGGAGGCGGCGCCGGGCTCAGTAGCACAGCTGCGGCGCCGCCGCGGGTCGCCGGCGGGCGCGAGGAAGTCGCGACCGCTACGGCGACCCGGGATGGACCACGCCCCTTCCGTGGTCGGGGGCGTCGTCGGTGGAGGAGACCGGGGGAGGTAGTAAGCCTCCCCGAGGAGGGCTCCCCTGTGTCGATGGGGGAGCGGAGGCTGGGGGTTCCCGGAAGGAGCTTGATGTTCCCGGGGGTTCCCTACATGCCTGAGGAAGGCCATCCCTGAGGTTTTTAGTGGGTAGGCCTCCCCCTTCTGGGGAGGAGAGCCCCACATAACCGCCGGCACGCCACAGCCGGGGTATGCAATTTAATGCATTTTCCTCAGGGAAACAAAAAAAAAAGTAATAGTAAAAGTGTTCTAAATATGTGTATTAGTATTTACAATAAAATCCCAAAAGACATAAAAAACTATAATACCAGATCGTTTAAAAAGGAATTATATAAATGGCTGCGTAAGTTTAATTTTTATAGCGTCCAAGAATTTCTAAATCTAAACACGTCTATGTATCAGGAAAATTCTGTAAATTTAATATTTATAGCGCCCAAGAATTTTTGAACCTAAACACATCTTTAATTGTAGGATTAGGTAAACATGTTTGATCAATAATATGACCATAAGACAACTTTTATACCATGTTTACGCAAATAAATGAATTTATTTATTTATTAATCCCAACTAATATTATAAATGCGAAAGTGTGTTTGTTTGTTTATTTGTTTGTTTGTTTGTTTGTTTGTTACCTCTTCACGCTTAAACTACTGGACCGATTTCAAAAATTCTTTCACCTTTGGAAAGCTACATTCTCCCCGAGTAACATAGGCTACTTTTTATCCCGGAAAAATCGACAGATCCCACGGGATGCGCAATAAAGGCTTCGCTCAAAAAACTACTGCACAGATTTTTATGCGGTTTTCATCAATAGATAGAGTGATTCTTGAGGAGTTTTGCGGCATTTTTTATCTCGGAAAAACGGATAGTCCCACGGGAAGCGCGATAAAATCTTCGCACCATAAACCGACTTCCGCGTATATGTAGCCGTGGGCAAAAGCTATGACCCTTAACCCTCTATACACCCAATCCCGAAATCCACGCGGGCGAAGCCGCGGGCAGAAAGCTAGTTTATTATAAAAAAAAACACGTATTTTGACTTTGTAAGAATAAGATCGGTAGCTGATTGTATTGTACATCTGTCAAATTTAATTGAAACTGGCAGATAATGCGGTTACATTGCTGATTTATTTATATGCAATATCTTAATGTTCTCCATTAGCTAACATTCAATATTTGATAGCAGCAGACATGTAGAAAGGTGCGCTGCCACAAGAGTACCCACTGGACTGGGCGGGTGTAGTCGAGCGGCGCCCAGAAGGGCAGCTCGACGCGGCGGCCGCGCAGGCGGGACAGCACGGGCAGGGCGCCCCACAGCACGCACGTGGCCACGCCGCTCGCCGCGAACGCGCGCTGCAGCCGCGCCGCCGCGCGCGCCGTGCGCGCCAGCAGCGCGCGCCCCGCCGCCGAGCGCGCCGCCAGCGCCGGCTCTGCGGACCATCCTCCTCAGACGGATTCGCCACTCACTAAACTAGCAGGGCGATCACAGATGTGTGCTTTATACGCACCAGTACTTAAAGCAGAGGTTCCCTAACTTTTTTCTGTCGTGCACCCTTTGCTATGTTTTTGGTTATTGAGTAGACCCTCTACTTACATTAAATGCCTATACTTTAAAAATTTCATAAACATATAGGTATAATATGAATCTTAAAATTAAATAATAAATCTTGTATGTTGTAATTCATTATTATGGACCTACATTTTCATTTTATGGACCCCCAATTTTTTTTTTCGTTTACGAAGACCCCTTGCAGGTGGTCATAATAGGGGTCGACATAGACCACTTTGGGAATCACTGACTTAGAGGATACTTGCACTAATGCTGGGAGCTGACCTTCAAGAATAGCTATGAGGCTGTGCACGCGGCGCGCGTCCACGTGGAACACGATTTGTTTGGTCACACACGTCACGTGACACAGCATCACGAACAGGACGCGCGACAGCTTCTCCATGTTGCGCCGCTCCTGCGCGTTAAGTTTCACAAATTGAACTTCTCACCAAGATCATAGGCCTTACCATCATCATACAAAATCGAAGTGAGTACATGTCGGCTCCTCGTTCAGGTTCATTGCGAATAATTCAAAGCAGATTCCAACACAAACGCAATTTTATTATAATCTTGACACTGTTAAGCGCTGGAATTTCTTGAGGAGAATAATCTCCGAAAGTTTTTTTTTTCTCTCAGGAGAGTAAGGCTGAGAATCCTCACTAAAGAGCGCGAACCGTGCCCAGGATACCCCCGCAACGGCAAGTGTCATGGTGATTATGTCAGACTCCACGCGGCCAAAACGGTCTGACCAGCGTGACCTACCAGCAAGTACCTGGTACGCGTAGACGGCCTGCTGCAGCACATAGGCGGAGGTGGTGGCCAGAGCGAAGCAGCAGTAGGCGGCGTGCAGCCGGCGCGCGACTCGCGGCGCGCCCGGCGCCAGGCGGCAGAAGCCCACCGCGCGCAGCAGCCGCACATGCACGCGGACGCTGCTGCCCGCCAGCGACCTGCAGCAGCCTCCGTCTCACCAAGGTGGGCAGTAGTACTGCTAGGCACTGTGACTTCATATTTTGTGTCACATGCTGGCGATGTACAGTTACATGAACCGTAAGTATCATTGGTGACTATAGCCACTGATCAGTCGGCAGTCTGCCAGTTTTTACATATACAAGTATGGCTATATGAAGAGAGATTTTGCGATCTAGATAGCTTACTGGTAGGGACACCGAGCACTTTCCTCTTCCCCTTAATCCCAATGTATTGACGATTCATACATACTTCTTCATTCATACTTCATCTTATCAAAATAATACGTTGCAAAGTCGTCCTGTCCGGCTGCGGCAGATGCGAGCAACGCATCACCAGGTAGTCACCGACCACAGCTAACGTCTGTTAGCTTTCGTACCGGAAATTATTATGCGTCGTGCTTTCTACTGATGTTTAATCTCCCTATCAGTTCAGTAAGAACATTATCGACAAATCTCAATAGATTTGTCGATAATGTTCTTATATCATATCCTCAAAGTCCACTTACATTGTTAAGAAGCTCACCAACTATGAACAAATAGCTTGATCAATGAATTTATGTCCTTAGAATCTGTTAAACACCTACTTAGTTTAATTACCACGTCTCCACCTCGAATTGACACGCACCGCAGATTAAGCAACAGATGGTACACCAACGCGAGTGCATTCGCTATGAAATGCCTATGGTCACCGCGCCTCTGAGCGGCAAGGGCGCTGAATTTCTTGGAGATCACGACAGCAGATGTGACTAGAGTGAATACCTAAAAAGCGAAATAACGGGTTGCTGGACTAGGCTGACATCTGCAGAACAGATAAGAGAGCTGGATGTAAGAAAATGATAGATTTAGTAACGCAAAATAAGAAGGTGAAATGAAAATCAAAATAATCTTTATTCAACATTGTTCACTTATTTCGATAGCTCTGGTAAATATAGTAAATAATGACACTCGTAGTTCACATCTATCAAAATACAGAAATCAGTATAGTACAACAGGCACTTATTGACTTCAGACGTAAATAAAATTGAAGGTCACAAATGCCTTAAGAGCTACCTTGTACATAGAAAAAAAATAAGTTACTCTTCACATATTCGGAAAGTGGAAGAACTTTCAGAGAAGAAGAGGCAAGAAACTCGAAAGGTATTTTATCAATAAACAATTACATTGCAACACCATAAAAAGTATCAGTAATTAGTACAGACACATGAAATTTTATATCATACAAAATAAAAAAAATGCAATTTCCCTTATTTATTTCCCGTGTTTAAATTAACCATTTTATGGTTAATTTGATAATTTGAATTTAAAGTATTACAGTTCTTTTGAACATAAATTTTAATAAATATACTAACCTACTAATTTAAAGTCCTTATATAAATCTCTGAGGGATTCTCTCTGTCTTAAATTATAGATAGCGCGAATTGCTGTTTATTTGGAGTACAAAAATTCCTTGAACATACAGCAGAACTAAGCATTGACAAGGACCCAATTTTATTTTTCACTTTTCTCACAACGGCAATGAAAATTTGAACCAGCGAATGGTAAGGATGCAGCAGACGACTAATGATGGCTAATGATACTGCTAATTATAACGCCTAATAGGTATTTTTCAATGTTAATACTATATGCTGTTATCTGATAAAACATATTCTTTGTCAATATAGCAACATTCAATTAAAACCATTGACTGCTTAATTATAGCACGGGGGCGATACTTGGCTTGCCGCGAGTGAAACGATCCGCGAACACTGAATTTTCTGTCACTGACATATAATTATGTTGTTGTCCAAATGGAATGTTATTATTAAAATGTCATATTAAAATCCCAGCCGTCTGACACCAACATTATAATAATATATCTAGTGAAAAACTGTACAGATACATTTCGTTATGAATAAATAATTACATTTTTTGTGAATTAAATAAAAAAGATAGAAAAGTGGGTGGTTTTCATCGAAGCAAGTGCTCGCTTTTCTCTGATTTGTTTTAATTAATATAGAAAAGAAAACAATAAATATTACGAAAAAGAATTGATGCTGCAACACCAATTTTTTTTTATAAGATGTCAATGTTAGCGCCACCTATTGGCAATATATAAAATTCCTACCCCTTCCTTTGACCTATCCCCGGACCTGAGACGCGACGACAGCGCCGCGATAAAAAAAAAAGTAATATTAAGATGGCGATAACTCCGGCGCCGCGCTAACGTCGTCTTCAATTTATCAACGCGATAATTTCGCATACTTTCGCTAACCGCTTAATTCACCCGCCCCGGGGCAAACCCATCTCACAGTTCGCGTGTGCAAAGTTTTGAACCCGGTGACACCGCAAGAAACTAGTGGTTAACGTCGCTGACCATTTGACTGGACATTCGAGGAGCCACCGCGACCGCTGAACCAGCCACCAATACATACAGCATCTTACCAGGTCTTCCTTTCTGGTTTCTTACTCCTCCAATCTTACAACACATGTGAGTTATTACTTTTCAATTTCACTTCAGTCAAATTTTGTTAAGTGGCGTGACCATTATTTATTGGTCCTTCAGCCGCATTTATCCACCCGCCCTTATAGGTATTAATCCAGTAAGTGTATCTATATCATCAATTCATTGTATATTACTAACAATATTTATTTTTTGATTTGCTGTGCAGGTCTTCTGCCTGCGTGCCAACGCATAAGTATTCACTTATAAATATACGCATACCGCCTTTTAGATTTAATTATAAATTTAATCGCGTGTTATAAAATAATTTATATTCACAATGGAATCTAAAAGAGATTCTAAAAAGGAATCCAAGAAAGAATCGCCTAATCAACAATTATTAATGTTAGAAGCTAATCGTAATGCCTTATTTGAGTGTATGCAGGAGATCTATGACTTGTCCAATACGTTAGGGCCCGACAACAAGGGCGTGGAGAACTTCCTCGATGCAAGTAGTAATATTGAAACATTACGTTTAGAATTTAAAGTCGTATTAGATGAATACAACAAAAGTTTATTAAAAGATGACCCTACTGCCATTGTAGACTATAAAAGTTTTGTCGTATTTGAACGTTTATACGGTCGGGTTAAGAGATTGGTGACTGATTATAGCCGCAACTTTCCTACTAATAAAAAGGGAGAAGAGGCACCCCGAAAGTCACGTCCTTCTTTACCGCCTATGGAACTTATGTCATTCGATGGTGACGCACGTAAATGGCCTTTATTCTACGCTAGTTACAAATCTGTTATTCATGAAAATTCTTCGCTTTCTGATGCCGAAAAACTATTATTTGTTGGGTAAAATATCGGGCAAGGCTCAGAGCGTTTGTGCGGGAATTAGTCCCCGTGCTGAAAATTACGAATTAATTTTACAAGCTCTCATAGATAAATATGACGATAAGTGTACCATAGTCAGTTCACACATAAACCATTTGTTACATTTTAAACCGCTACAAAACGCCTCAGTAAGTAATTACGACGCATTCATCGAACATTTTGTCAGCTCAGTACGCGACCTTCAAAATGTCAAGGTCAATGACCTCTCCGATTTAATTCTTTTACATTTGGCTTTAAGTAAGTTAGATTCTGAAACAGTGCGTAATTTTGAACAAAATAATGATCCAAATAAAATACCGTCTTTTGATAATTTAGTTAAGTTTATAAAAAATCAATCAAAAATATTATCTCGTACGGCAGCAGCTACAGCTACTTCATCAAAAAGAACGATTAACAATAATCGTTCTCGATCAAATAATTCGCCGCCGAATTATCATGCTTATGTTAGTACGGTTGTCAATGGTTCCAGCTCCAAATGCCTATGTAATAATATTATTCATCAACATTTATTTAAATGTTCAAATTTTAATAAAATGTCTCCTTTGGAGCGTTTTAAAATAGTTAAAAATTTAAACGCGTGTATAAATTGTCTGAGCATTAAACACAAGGTTTCATCTTGCAACTCGAACATGAATTGCCGTATGTGCAATTCAAAACATCATACGATGTTGCATTTTTCGCGCGACGAAAATCACCGCGCCGTAGGAAGGGTTGATAAGTCGCATACGCCTCCACCGCAGACCGCTTTGCTGATACCGTAGATCGGCCTGCGACATGCTCCCTCCCACTCGCACCTGCGCAATCATCTATGCATGCAGCGGCTACGGTTGCGAACGTGGCGAGCGCTACGGATATAACGAGTGCTACGGACGTAGCACTCTGTGCTACTTCCATCGCCGCGTCGCGTACTACGCGGCCGTTCGAACGTTACATTGATAATATTCAATGTACGTCAAATACAACTATATTGCTCGCGACCGCACAAGTTTATACTTACGATGCATCTCATAATAAACACACTGTTCGAGTTTTGTTAGATTCCGCTTCGCAAAGTAATTTTATAACTAAAGAATGTTGTGATCGTTTAGGTTTACAAACTCACGAAATAAATCGCATATTGATTAAAGGTTTCGGAGGCACGGAAAATGTTGTTAACAACTCCGCTAATCTTGAGTTTTATTCTAGATATAATTCAAATATTAATTTTAATGTAAACTGTTTACTAGTAGAAAAAATTACCGATACTTTACCTTCCGCTTTGGTTGATAAGTCCGCGTTGCCACATTTGTTTAACTTACCGCTAGCCGACGACATGTTTTCGATACCCGATAAAATAGATGTTTTGTTGGGCGCTTCATTGTTTCCGCATTTGTTATTACCTGACGTGGTTCACCACGATGGTGCCACGCCTCCCGCTATTAATACTGTTTTAGGTTTCATCGTTATGGGTTCAGTACCTACCGCTAATCTCTGCGCTGACTTGTCCCATTTGACTTCGTGTTGTACTATTACCATGCCCGAACACCTAGACTTGATTCTAAAGAGATTTTGGGAATTAGAAGAGGTGCCTTCCTCGCCCATTCAACGCCCCGACGACGTTGAATGTGAACAGATTTATTGTTCTACTACGGAAAGAGACCCCGTCAGTGGTCGCTATGTCGTAGCGTTACCCTTTCGCGAGGATGTCTACACCCTCGGTGACTCGGAAGCTATCGCCCGCAAAAGATTTTTGTGTTTAGAACGCAAGTTGGAAGCGTCGCCTAATTTGCGCGCCGCTTACGACGCCGCTATCAATGATTATATTAATAAACAATATTTATTGCCCGCACCCGCTGGGGATCTAGCATCTCCGTCATACATCATACCGCACCACGGCGTGGTCCGTGAAGACAAACCGCTACGTCCTGTTCTCGACGCTAGCTGTAAAACCTCAACGAATGTTTCGCTTAATGACATTTTGCACAGCGGTCCCAACTTACAAGGCGATCTATTTCAGATAATTTTAAATTTCCGTCTACACGTGGTAGCTATGAGTGCAGATTGTCGGCAAATGTTTTTACAGATAGTTGTTCGTGATAGTGACAGACGCTTTCAAAAAATATTTTATCGTTTTAACCCGCAAGATCCTCTGATACTCTATGAATTTAGTAGAGTTTGTTTTGGTATTAAATCAAGTCCTTTTCATGCTTTACGCACCGTGCGTCAGCTGATTACTGACCAAGGGGATAAGTATCCACTCGCGCGAGATATCGCTTCCCGTTCCTTATATATGGACGACCTAGCTTTTTCTAGTCCTAATAACGATTCAGCTGTCGCAACTTGCAAACAACTAATCGATATGTTTAAGGAAGCACAGTGGGATTTAGTGAAATGGAATAGCAACTCGCATGTAATTCTCGACTCGATTCCAGATACACATAAGTTATATAACGCAGTCGAGTTCGATAAACACGCGTCATCTAAGATACTCGGTTTGTTTTGGGATACGGACACTGACGAATTTTATTTTAAAGTATCGCCGCCCGCAGATGACACTTGCACTAAGCGATCTATCTTATCCGCTGTCGCTAGGTTGTGGGATATTGCAGGCTTCATCGCACCTACCGTACTATACGCTAAACTTCTAATAAAACGCTTATGGCAATCACAGGTCGATTGGGATGAAACTCCTCCTCCAAATATAATCAAACAATGGCAGCAGTTTCATTCCGAACTTCAAGCTTTGAATGAGATTCGAATTCCGCGTCACGTCGGAGTAGTCGACGATTGCGCCTGTTCTTTGATCGGTTTTTCCGATGCAAGCGAAAGTGCGTACGGAGGAGTTGTATATCTTCGTGTGGAGTCAGCTAACGGCGTCACTGTACGGCTGGTCTGCGCGAAGTCCAAAGTCGCGCCGTCTACCCCTCATACCATCGCTCGATTGGAACTCTGCGGTGTCGTTCTTCTCGCAAAATTAATGCGTACAGTTTTAGATAATTACGCTGCTCAGCTTAAACTAGATGTTTTCGCTTTCAGTGATTCTAAAGTCGCCCTTTATTGGATAAAAAGTTCTCCCCATCGATGGCAAACTTTCGTCGCGAATCGCGTTGTTAAGATCACCGAGAATATTCCAGCCAAATGCTTCCACCACATTGCTGGGTCAGAAAATCCCGCCGATTGTCTCTCGCGTGGTCTTACGCCACTGAAATTGGCTACGCATCCGCTTTGGCTTAATGGTCCACCTTGGCTGTCGTCAGACCGTTCGCTTTGGCCACTCAATAACGCAGATTCCTTACATTCTGTGTCCGAAATACCAGAACAAAAGGTAATTGTTAACATCGCTGCCGCTCCCGCTATAAAGTCAATTTTTTATGAGCTAGCTCTTCGTAACTCCTCGTGGAGCAAATATCTTCGCATAGTTGTATATATTCTTCGCTTCGCGAAATTATTGCCGCGTCGTCCGTCCAGCTCTGTTACGAATGCCGATTTAAATTTCGCTGAACATCGAACCATTATGATACTGCAACATATGTATTTTCTCGACGAAATTTTGAAGCTTAAGAATAATCAACCTTGCTCACTCGCGTTTAACAGACTCCGTCCATTCATGGAAAACGATGTGATTCGAGTAGGTGGGCGTCTATCAAATTCCGTGTTAGACTACACCCAGAAGCATCCAATTGTATTACCGCGTCGCGATCATATAGTCAACTTAATTGTTGACTACTATCACCGCACAAACCTACATGCCGGCCCAGAACTGCTGATGTCTCTGCTTAGGCAGAGATATTGGATCATGTCTGCCAGACGTATCATTCGTCAACGAATACATAAATGCAATATATGCTTCCGCTCAAACCCGCGACCTACTCTTCCGTTGATGGCCGATCTACCCGATTTCCGCGCTCGTCCTGTCGCCAAGCCGTTCACGCACACGGGATGTGACTATGCCGGTCCCATCGCGTACACTCCGGTTCGTCGTAGAGGTTCTCGTGCTGAAAAGGCCTACATATGTGTGTTTACCTGCTTAACGACCCGCGCTGTTCAAATCGAATTAGTGACCGACCTTAGTACCCCGACCTTTCTCGCCGCCTTTAAGCGATTTCTGTCCCGCCGTGGTCCCGTTCGATGTATGTATTCCGATAACGGGACAAACTTCGTGGGCGCAAACTCGTATTTAAAAGACTTGTATCAGTTTCTGGCGAAGCACGCTTCGCATTTTGAAAACTTTTTTTCGGAAAATCGTGTAGAATGGCGTTTTAATCCTCCTTCCGCCAGCCATTTCGGTGGGTGCTGGGAGAGTATGGTGAAAACAATAAAAAATCATCTCTTCAAAGTGATCGGTAAACAACTCCTTTCTTATGAAGAACTATACACTGTTTTAACCCAGGTAGAAGGTCTATTAAACTCTCGTCCGCTTACTACATTGAGCTCGGATCCTTCTGAGCCGAGCGCTTTGACTCCCAATCATTTTTTAAATAATTTTCCGCTATCATCGCTACCCGCGCCTGAAGTAGTTGATAACATTTCCCTGCTTCAGAGGCATTCGTTATTAGATAAATTAGTACAATCATTCTGGAAGCGGTGGAGCGTGGAATATCTCCACAGCCTCCAAATTAGGCAGAAGTGGAATCAACCTACCACTCTCATCTCGCCCGGCGTGGTTGTTGTCATGAAGGTAGATAATGCGCCACCTCTCTCTTGGCCGTTGGCCGTAGTGGACAAGGTTCATCCTTCTAAGGACGGTATCATCCGCGTCGCTACTATCAGAACTGCACGAGGAACGTATACACGTCCGGTTGTTCGTTTGTGCCCGTTACCTACGCAGTGACTCTTTTATCTATATAACGTAATATTGTAATCATATAATTTGTAACATACATATATTTACTACTATATTTATGTATCATTAAGTAATTGTATTTTTTCGCTCATTACCGCTTAATTTTTCTTTTATTTTCTATTTATTATGGACGTTTTTTTTTAAAGGTGACCCTTTAAGGAGGGGTGGATATGTTAGCGCCACCTATTGGCAATATATAAAATTCCTACCCCTTCCTTTGACCTATCCCCGGACCTGAGACGCGACGACAGCGCCGCGATAAAAAAGTAATATTAAGATGGCGATAACTCCGGCGCCGCGCTAACGTCGTCTTCAATTTATCAACGCGATAATTTCGCATACTTTCGCTAACCGCTTAATTCACCCGCCCCGGGGCAAACCCATCTCACAGTTCGCGTGTGCAAAGTTTTGAACCCGGTGACACCGCAAGAAAGTAGTGGTTAACGTCGCTGACCATTTGACTGGACATTCGAGGAGCCACCGCGACCGCTGAACCAGCCACCAATACATACAGCATCTTACCAGGTCTTCCTTTCTGGTTTCTTACTCCTCCAATCTTACAACACATGTGAGTTATTACTTTTCAATTTCACTTCAGTCAAATTTTGTTAAGTGGCGTGACCAGTCAATATTCATCAGGTGAGTGAAATACAATATCGCAAATATCTTGTGCATACGTTGTACTTTGTATATTACTGTCGAAACGCCCATGGCTCAATCTTGAAACGCGATGATGGCGCCTTAGTACAGCAGTCCATTTATTTTATTTTATTATTATTATTCCTATATTTCATTAATAATCTTACAATATACATATATAAAATAAATCTATTTAATTCTTCATTTGAGTCGAACAATAGGGAATATGCATGTCGGCGCTTAGAAATAAAACAAGCATGCCACGTGTATATCGCCGCTAAGAAATTAAAACAAGCACACCACGTGTCGTCTATGAGTCATTCCCCCACTCCTCGAGTCAGGTGACGAGCGGTACTTGTTTACAGCGCACTATAAAAAGGCGGAATGTCGGCGGACCGAGTCATTGGAGTGTCACTACGCTTATGAGTACGAACAACTACCTTCGGATGCCTAGAGAGTGTTGCTCCGCGTAGTACCCACAAGTCGCCAATTTCTGCGAGCCCCTACCTCGAGACTTTGCGGATCGGACCTCGTCCGAGACGCGGATATCGAGGCCGGGGGTGGACGTGAAAAATTTTTTTTTTTCACGGCCACCTACACACACGCACTGCGAATTCGATGACATGCCTATCCTTTGATAGGACCTCAAGTTCAGTTCGGGACTACGTCGTAATTGAAGGAGGAGGAGAATCCACCGCCCCCGCACACAGCGAGCTTACCAGCGGAGCCCGGGTGCAGATCTTGGAGAACATCCAACTAGCACCACCCAGGACCGCTATGGACCCCCATCAGACGCCAGCCCAACCAATACCTGAGAAGATTCAGCCGAGGACGGTCATGATGCCACCAGAGCCGCCCGCAAGCCCGGACGACGACGAGGATGAGTTCCGGACACCAACGCGAACTCCGACTCAAACCCCGCGAGGTCGCCGCCCCGTTCGAGACCGCGCGCCCCGGAGGCAGCGCACGCGTAGGGTCGTCCCGAGATGCCCGCCGATTGCAGTCAGGGCTATCCGCGGATACCAGACCATCGCGACGGAGACCGCGTGCGCCCTCGCCGGCATGGTTCCCTGGGACCTGGAGGCGAGGGTGCTGACCGCCGTCTACGAGCGGAGAGTTGAGGCTCGTCGCGACGGGAGGAGGGTCCACCCGCTCGAAGTCGAGCGGTGGCGACAGGAGGCGAGGGACTCCGTACTGGAGAGAGATTGGCCCCAAAGGCTGGAGCAGGCGAGGTCCGGCCACTGGACCAATACGGCGATCCACCCGGTGCTGCGGCAGTGGGTGAAGAGGAGGAGCGGGACGCTCACGTTCCGCCTTGTGCAGGTGTTGTCGGGGCACGGCTGCTTCGGCAGATACCTGCACAGGGTCGCTGGACGTGAGGACGATGACCGGTGTCATCATTGTGGGGCGGCCGAGGACACCGTGCTGCACACGCTCGCGCACTGTCCTGCGTGGGCACAACAGCGCCGTGATTTGACAGCCGTCGTTAGGAGCGACCTCAAGCTGCCCGGCGCGGTTCGAGCGATGCTCACCGGCCCGGCGGAGTGGGATGCCCTCTCTCGCTTCTGCGAGGAAGTGATGGAGAGGAAGGAGGCGAGCGAGCGAGAGCGCGAGCTCGATCCCCTCGCGAGTGCGAGGAGACGCCGAAGGACAGGGCGGCGAAGGAGGGGCTATAATGCCCTGATACCGCCGTCCTAGTGGGGGTCGGCGGGCGATGCGGCCTGGGAACCGTGTCGTCCGCATTGCACCGATCCCTGTGACGGTGGGGGCGGCTGAACGATGCCAGCTGTCCCCATGCCTTTAGCGGAGAGGGAGCCCGCACTAACATCAGTGCGGGCTAGGCCGAGCGGCTCACGCGGGTGAAGCGCACTGCGCACTGCCCGTAGCCGCTCAATATGGCCAGTGAGGTGTCGTCGAGGGTTTTTAGTGGGTATTGCGGCCTTCTGCCGCCGAGTCCCACACCTCCGGCCCTACCCAAGGGTCGGCCTACAAGAGCGTAAACGCATTTTCCCTCGATAAAAAAAAAAGGTTAGGTTAGGTTTTTTTTTTTTTTTTTAACAATTGAATTTAAGATCATTTTATGGTTAGGTTAGGTTAGGTTTTTTTTTTTTTTTTTTTTTTTTTCTACTACTCCTCTGATATGTGTCAGAGCCTTTTTTATTTCTATTATCCTTTCTTACTGTTCACACTTTTATGCCTCTCGCACTTTCATTCTTCATACTGTTCTTTCTTGCATACTACCTTTCATACTTTTATTTATCTATTTCTACGCTATGTTTATACTTGATTTCTTTCATACTATTCTCGCTTTCTTGCCTCTCGCACTTCCATTCTACATACTTTTTCTTTCTTACATTCTGTTTTCTAATCTTTTGTCTTCTACTGCTATTGTGGGAGCGGGTTAGGGCATTTTATTTTATTTATTATACATTGGTTCTGTTGTTCCTTTACATTTTGTTTTACATTTTCTATATCTAATTTATTACATTTCTTTATTTATTTTGTTACGTTTCCTGTTTCTATTTATTACATTTTGTAATGTATTTTTATTTATTTTTATGTAATAGTTGGATTTTTGCAAATAAATTACTAAAAGTTTAGAGTACAAGATCTTTATTCCATAGGGAATTCAAACAGAATCCAATTCACTAATGTTTACTTTGCAACAATACTTTATACAAATAAATCACTAGAAATAGAAGTACAAAATCTTCATTTCACATGGAATTTAAACAAAATTCAATTCACTAATGTTTATTATGCAACAATATTTTATACAA
>JAYEAL010000311.1:0-30604 GCA_036419045.1 Scirpophaga incertulas
ACTCTTAAAATAGTTAGTTAAATATTTGCAGTGAGCGACACGACCTATGAGTCATTTCCAAACCGCTGGTAAACAAAGGAGGGAACTCTGACTTCGACGACCGACGATCGAACGTTAGCGACTGGGCAAAGTGTGCCACCGGTTGGGGGACTATTCTCAACCTAACACACTCGGAATTACTTGACTCTTAAGATGTTTGATGGCCCCAATGATCTTGCATCGTTCATCGCACACTAATCATTTGAGTGGAAGTGAAAGCGCTGTTGGCAACACCAACGTACATATATTTTTTATTTTGGCAAGACCTTATTTGTCTTTTTTTTTGTGCTAGCTAGATATACGTCCAATGATTAAGTTGGAGTAAAATAAAGCATAATTTAAGTTATTTTAGGGTATTTTTAGTTAACCAGCAGCTGCGTACAGAACCAAAAAAAAAATTGTCCATTCAATAGGGTAGACTACAACGGAATATGCCCATTTTTATTATATTATTATCAAAGTTGAGCAATTTCTATGTCGTGAACGTAAGTCAATATAGAAATTTCACTTTAATTTTGTATTAATATTACCGACGAATACCTTTCTAACTTACTCACATTAAATGTAACATTATTTAATATAGAAAGTATATCTATAAATGTAAAAATAACAAAGTTATTGGCAATTTTGTTTATTCGCTCATACAAATTAGGAGACTTTGGTAAATTATGACGTCGCGATTGCAGTGTACATACGTATGAAACATTTTTGAGCGACCCGCGATAGCAGTAGGTGTCTTCCTAACATCTAAGAGTCAATTTGCTCTTTATTAACGCTAAATAAAGTGGAAATTCAATCGTATCTAAACAGTGTGCGTGTGTGCGTTAGAGCACAGAATACATCGTCGGAAGATTTAATGTCACGTTCCAAAATTGAATAGTCACAAAATGAGATCGAGGCCAAATACCTGTCCATAATACATAAATAAAAAGTTCATTTGAACATTTGGTTGGCTATGCGATATTATCTATAAAATAAGTAGGATCAAAAAACTGCCACTTTTCAAAAACAGGACGTTTAAAACTATGTACTGATTTCATTTATAGATGTTTGTACATCTATAAGGTTACAAAATTCCTTAACACATTAGACCTTTTAATTTTATATTTGTTAGACGTCATATGTTGATTTTTTTCTATATGAAGTGTAGCAAACGAGCAAACGGATCACCTGATGGTAAGCGATAACCGCTGCCCATAGACAACCGCAACACCAGAGGAGTCACAGATGCGTTGCCGGCACAAAAAATATTAATCACAAGTTGACAATATACACTGTAGTGCTTATGCACTACTTATGTAGACACGGAGAAATATGATACCATAATACAGATGCGTTAGTGAGCAGTGCTAATGGCAATAGTCAAAATCTGTTGTCTATAGGGACTGAAAATTTTTGTCTCCCTCTTTACAGAAAAATGTTAAGCCGCTCAACCCTCCAAGCAACACGACAATTATATTAAATGTTTCGTAAAATAAAATCTCGATGAAGTGAAAAGCGGCAGACAATAATAGAAGCTCGTGCAATTGAAATAATGGCTTTATCAAGCGACCGTGTACACGCATATATCACGAGCTCCCTTTGGGATAAAATACGGCCCCGTGTATAAAGGGAATTGAAGCTCGCGGATTCATATACTCACCTATATTAAATTTTGAATTAAATTGCTGATTAATTTATATTAATAAATAAGCAGACTAGCCACTCGGTAGTAAGTGGTTACTTACAGTCGTCTATAGTAAACGAGGATTCTGTGAGATTCGTAGCATTTTTTTTATACTTAAATATTTCCTACAATTACGCCAATTAGCGTAACCCAAAGTACGCTCTACAAGGCTTGTCTTATGGGATCTAGGGTAACAGATAGACATACATATATTATGTACATATGAATATTTTCGTTATAATTATATATTACCAAACAAGACTAAAGGTAGGTAGGTACAAATGCTCGCATTTATCAGACAAAAATCTGCCCCCACCGGGAGTCGAACCTGAAACCTCAAAGGCGGCGATATCTTGAAGCCGTTGCATTAGGTGGTTAGGTTGTAAACGTTGTAGTCGCTTATAGTACAAACGATTTCTGTAAGATTTGTTTATCAAATGTTTTGCGCATTTAAACTTATTGAATTTAGAATTCGAAAACGAAAGAATGTTTTTAGATCGGCCGAATAGTTTTATTGTATCGTCAAAGGTCAAGTCGGTTGTTTAAAGGGAAATGTCTAAGGAAAATTTTAGTGCGATAATTTTCTACAACTTTCAAAGAGGATTATTGCGACGCCAGTGCTTTGACGAGATCACTTCTGTGTTAAGTGATGCAGCAGCATGTATTAGGAATATAGAACGCTGGTATTTGGAATTTCAACGTGGGCAGTATAGTTTCAGTGACAAGTGACAAGTCACGTAAAGGTCCTCCAAAAACCGACTTCCGGTTAAAGGCACACTTTAAAATTTTGCACATGTGGCCTTATTATAATATAGAAAATATTATAATTTATATTAATCAAAAAAGAAAATTACATTGATTATTTTGAATATAGATAACTTGTATAGAAATATTGTACGAAAACAAGCTTATTCTTCAAGCTAATTTAATCTATACTAATATTATAAAGAGGAAAGATTTGTTTGTTTGTTTGTTTGTAATGAATAGGCTCCGAAACTACTGGACCGATTTCAAAAATTCTTTCACCTTTGGAAAGCTACATTATCCCCGAGTAACATAGGCTACTTTTTATCCCGGAAAAATCGACAGATCCCACGGGATGCGCAATAAAGGCTTCGCTCAAAAACTACTGCACAGATTTTCATGCGGTTTTCATTAATAGATAGAGTGATTCTTGAGCAAGGTTTTGCGGTATTTTTCATCTCGAAAAACGGATAGTCCCATGGGAAGCGCGATAAAACCTTCGCACCATAAACCGACTTCCGCGCATATGTAGCCGTGGGCAAAAGCTATGACCCTTAACCCTCTATAGACCCAATCCCGAAATCCACGCAGGCGAAGCCGCGGGCAGAAAGCTAGTATGATATATAAAAATATGACGCCAGAATACTATTAGTAGTAAACCTATACAAAAATTAAAACAATAAAATTAAACGATAATCATAAAATTATTTTTTACCATGTTTGGATTTTGGAACTTTTTGAGCGACAAAAGCGGAGAAAAGTATATAATCAAAAGTTTTTGAATATTAATCTTTTTATTTGAGTTTAAATTACGTTTACGTGACAATATATAGACAAAAATATCCATAGAGAATGTATTTAAATAGTACGCTGCGCGCACGGTCCAGTTATTCCCAAAAGCGGGACTGAGCCTGACCCGCGCGGGATATTTATTTTGATTTAAAAATCGGGACGTCCCAGCAAAACTGGACGTGTTTCAACGCTGATTGCAACCTCAGGGTTGCAAAATCAATTTAATTAACATGTCTGTAAAGCCAAGTAATACATATAATAGACTCTATATTCACTTGGAATTTGAGGAAATGTTTTCTGAATTCAGCGTTAATATATTTTGTCATGATAATATATCATATATCATGATATATATCACATTTATTTGCATCAGCTGAGACACGATTCCTAAGTATAAAAGCCAGAAGTCTAGCCCGAGCTAGACCAAATGACGCAATTCTTGTTCGGCAGCACTTTCACTTCTGACAAAGGCTCCTGATTTTTGTAACGGATTTTATGTAGTTCATAAGATTCCAGCCTCGCAGCGAACAATGCAGCGACCTAGGGTTGTCACTACATTATTTTGAGTCGTTTTCTCAGTTAACTGAGAACGTGATACTATTTTAAATAATTTGAAACTCGATAAAATAAGTAATATAATATTAATGTTGGCGACTGGCTGGTCAGGCTAATTGTCTATGGGTGCTTGTGTCAGATTTGTCATCCTGTTTACGTTACGTTTGATTGTCAGCTAATTCCACATAGTTTTATATTTTTATAATTCTTGTTGTTAATTAATTATAATATTTATTTTAATATATATTTATCATAATTCACGTATTTCATTTACTTAATACAGTCCATTTCTTCGATCGGGATCAATTAATATTCATTATAAAAGTATGAAAGAAGTTTGTTTTTATTTCATTTATTATGTAGAAACTAGCTGGAGCCCATGAAGTCATCTGCGTAAAATTTGTATTAAGTTTTAACAGGCACCCAAAATAGCAAGCAGATGGGAGATGTTTTCCAACTTACTTGACACTTATCGTCATATTTTAAACAAATCAAACATTATCTTTGTAGATTTTAGCCTATGTGTTCTTGTTATATATAAGCTATATTATGGTAAAGTTTCATTAAAATCTATTTAGTAGTTTTTACGAGAAGGAATAACAAACATTCGTCTATAGTTGTCGCGGTGCTCGGTAGAGCGTGGGTGAGGTCCTTAATCAACAAGCGACGGTTTGCTGCTTGAGGTTGGTTTATTATGTAAAATGCATCAAATTGCATATGTGGAGACCTCCTCCCTAGAAGAGGGAGGCCTACCACTAAAAACCTCAGGAATGGCCTTCCTCAGGCATGTAGGGAGCCCCCGGGAACGCCAAGCGACATCCGGGAACCCCTAGCCTCCGCTCCCCTGCGCATACAGGGGAGCCCTCCTTGGGGGAGGCTACACTACCTCTCCCGATCTCCTTCACCGACGACGCCCCCCGGCCACGGGAGAGGCGTGGTCCCTCCCGCGCGGCGTCGCACCTGTGCTACCGAGCCCGGCGCCTCCTTTGTGAAACAGTGGCGCCCGGCATCACTGTTTCACAAAGGAGGCCACAGCCCTCCTCCTAATACAGAAAAACCTTTATAGCCCGCATTTCCGAACACAGTTTGAACTACTTAACATTCAGTTCCCAGTAACCTCACAACCATACGTTAATTCTTAATTTACTTTATTTACTTAATTTACTGTGGGAGAGCCATGCTTCGGCACGAATTGGCCCGGCTCGACCGGAGTGATACCACGGCCTCACAGAAAACCGGCGTAAAATAGCGCTTGCGCTGTGTTTCGCTGAGTGAGTGAGGGTACCGGAGGCCCAACCCCCCTTATTCCCCTCTATTCCCCTTATTCCTCTTATTCCCTTTTAAAAGGACGGCGACGCATCTGTGACTCCACTGGTGTTGCGGGTGTCCATGGGCAACGGTTATTGCTTACCACCAGGTGATCCGTTTGCTCGTTTGCTGCCCTATCCTATAAAAAAAAAAAAAAAAACATTTAGGCGATGTGTCAAAAATCATATATTAGCCATTTAATGTTTTACTTTAGTTTCTATTTTGGTTTATGTTATGTCTCAAGTAAATATTATATGTTAGGATTAATATATTTTACATATTAGATTAAATATTTATTTAAATAATGCATTGAACGTAGCTTAATTTTAGTACTATATTATTGTATTTTTTCTTTGTTTAATTGTTTATGTTCATGCTGTGTACATAGTTTGGGTTACATCCCAGCTCTTTTCTATTTTATTAAGTTTGTATTGTTTCTTCCTAGGATGTAAGCTGTTTTTGTACCTTTAATAAATAAATAATTGTGCCTTATTTACATACAAAAATTACCAAAAAATCACCATTGCATACAGTAACGTGTAATTGGAAATTGTTTTCTGATGTATCTACAAATTACTTCGAATTACACTAGACTGCTTTGTAGCGGGCTTGACCATTAAAAATAATAAAAAGTTAAAGAAATTGACTGCTACACATCCCACTACATCCTTACTTAATACCCTAACACAGATCTGTCACCGTGATCAACGACTGTGACCTGCTGTGTTACATAACATACCTTGGATAGCCCAGCCCCGTAACAAGATCTGTCAAACAATAAAAAATCAAAATGGCGATTGTAAAAGGTGTCTTTATCAAATTACTTAAAATTGACTTTCGTTCCCATTTAGAAATTCAAATAATATGTATATAGTAAAAAAATAAATGAGCTTCATCACTGAGGATGATGTTTCGTTGAAATTTTTCCATTTATTCCAGAACCTATTTATACAGTGATGATGATTATGTCGGACTCCTGATGAATCGAGGCGGCTCGACCCAACAGACCTACCGACTAAACTCAGCCTGAGCCTTTGGTCCTAATGACCCTACTGGCTTATATGGAAGGGGGCCGCACCTCAGGAGAGGTACGGTTAGCGCTGCCCCATGGTGGGGGCATAAGCGCTAGAAGAGGCGCGGTTCTCCAAAGTGGGACCGGCCTGTATTGACTGGACCTATTTATACAGAATTATACAAGGCAATGGAGAGTGACATGTTTGAGAGAGACTCCGCTCTGTGTGATCGTATCATCTTTTACTTACAGTAAATCTATAAAGAGGTCAATTCTGTACATGAAATATATTTCCAAAATAACTATGAGGAGGTGATTACGGATCGATACTGATGCCAAAAGTGCAATCAGTAAAATTTTTGTCTCTCTGTTTGTATAACCGTTATAGAAACAAAAACTACTTGACGGATTTTAACGAAATTTGGTACAATTATTTCTCATACTTCTGATCTGGTTATAGTATACTTTTCATCACTCCACGATCAATAGGAGCAGAGCAGTGAAGGGAAATGTTGGGAAACGGGAGAATTTACTCCATTTTTTAAGATTCCCTCACGTGTGCAACCTGAATGGTTAAAGCTACATAGAAATCATGTATAATGGAAATGTTTTCCTTAATATGATATAAAAAATATCCCACGACAGCATATGTCTATCTTTTATGGTTGACTCACAATAACACGTGTAACTCCCGATAGCTTAGCAGTTCGCAGCTTTCTGATTATATTAGTCTACTCTTACGTTTATAACACTCTATAAAGTCACAAGCAATTATGTTGGCTAGCAACCGTATGATTAAAAATATTGATTTGAAGGTGCTTCCTGAAATATTATTCAATGGGACTAAGGTACCTTTTTCCGATAAATGTAAGAATTTGGGGTTGATTATTGAGGGTAATCTGTCTTGGTCGGCTCATATTAATAATGTGAGTCAACGTTTGCATTTTTCATATCACTCGCTCAAGCGCTTAAAATATTTCCTACCGTTCAAAACTAAAGTTATGCTCGCTCAGTCCCTTTTACTTCCTATTCTCGACTACGCTGATGTCTGTTACTTAGATGCAACCGAAGAGCTACTTAATAAGCTAGAGCGCCTTCAAAATTTAGCCATTCGCTTTATATTCAGTCTGCGTAAATTTGACCACGTGTCTGATTATCGTAAGCAGTTAGGGTGGCTACTACCTATTCGCTTGCGTAGAAATCTACACGTGCTTTCCCTTGTGTACAAAATTCTCCACTATCCCCAATCTCCAACTTACCTTCGAACCCGTTTTAAATTTTGTGCCGAAAGCTCCCACCCCAAGCGACCCTGTATTACTAAAAATGTCCTTGAAATTCCTAAGTCCAATTCCGTAATTAATAATTCCGTTTTTCAAAAATCCTTTTCCTTTCGTGCTGCCAAGCTGTGGTATAGTTTGCCCGCTTCCATTCGTGAGAGACCATCCCTTACATCTTTCAAATGTCTTCTGAAAGAGTACTATCTGTCTAATTAATTGTATTATATTATATAATTATTTTATATATGTGTATATATATGTATGTATGTATATATGTATATATGTATATATGTATATACGTGTGTGTATATATTTAATATGTGTAAGTATGTATATGTATATATATGCTTAATGATGCGTACATTTGAATAGGTTTTAAACAATTAATTACCCCTGCAATTTTAACGTCTTGTACCACTACTTGGGTTGGCTGGAAGAGATCGCTTTTAGAGATAAGTCCGCCCTTGTACACTATAAATAACTATAATTTTACATTTTTTTATTGTACAATAAAGTATTATAACGTATTATAACTCTCAGTCATTAAAAGTGCTACCTAAGAAGCACAAAGTCGTGGGTACAGCTAGTAAATAATATGCGAACCTAATGTGGCAGGGCATATTGCTTACAAGCATCTGCATTTATAACATTAGTAGGGTTAACCTTCCTCAAAAATGCACGATAAGATGTTCAAATTCCTACAAACGCTTCCTGAGATTAACGCATTCATGTTCGTTAATATTTTTAAATATATTAGCTCATTTTCAATGTAACTGTTTAAACTAATTAACAGCGCGGTATGTAATAAAAATACCATGTGTTTTTTTCAACATGCAGTTTTCATCATCGTTAGGAGCAAAGTTGCGATAATATATTTCATTGCCAAACGAAAGATTAGTATCGTTCAGATGAACCAACCGCCTGTAGCCCTGAGTGCGGTACCACACCGTGACATTCCGACAGGGCGAAATATAGTCCTCGATTCTAAGTTGTAACAAAGACATGATTCATTCAAGTTGACACACAACTGGTGCGTATATTGTTTGCTGTGATGAATTGTGTTGCTCAGATGGATTGCACTGTAACAAAACCGGCATCCAAATACGATTATTTTGTTGGTTTAATTCAGTGATTCCCAAATTGATCTATATAATATAAAAATATATATTTGTTACACTTACACCAATTAGCCTTTTTTTGTTTCCCTGAGGAAAATGCATTAAATTGCATACCCCGGCTGTGGCGAGCCGGCGGTTATGTGGGGCTCTCCTCCCCAGAAGGGGGAGGCCTACCCACTAGAAACCTCAGGGATGGCCTTCCTCAGAATTTCAGGAGAATTTTATATATATAACACTTAATTTCACATTTAACATAGGTAATGTATAATATTAATATTAATATTTGTTACACTTACACCAATTAGCCTAGCCCAAACTAAGCTCTGTTAGGCTTGTGCTATGGGATCTAGGGTAACGGATAGATGTACATATATTATACATATATAAATAATTTTTATTGAAATATATATCAACAGCCATGACTAAGGTACAAATGCTGGCATTCATCACACTAACATCTGCCCCCACCGGGATTCGAACCCGGGACCTCAGAGATGGCGACACCTTGAAAACCGGCGTACTATCCACTCGACTATATGGAGGTCGTCAATAATGGATCTCAATATCCATAAATATAATAAAAACATACACATTTTTATGAAAAAGAAAAGGTTTATTATTTTATTTTAAAATTGATATTATATATGTTTATAAAATTGTTTAAGTTGTAGGATATAGGCATTCAATATAAGGACATAGCATAGCAAAGTATATCTACGACACAATAAAGTTTGGGAACCTCTGGTTTAATTAAATTAAAATAAAAAAAATATTTTTCAAATAGATTTTTACAATTAGTTGCACGTCAAAGATACTAAGCCTTAGAGCATAAGTCTACATGAACAACTAGCATTAATAGAACTTTTCCCTACCCTTATCCCGCATGTGATTATCAGCTTAAGGGCTTTGCAACTTAATAACATTCAAGTAAGCTACTGACAATACCAGTGGGCATCAGGTGTGCTGTAATCTTGGCATTGGTTCACGAATGATGATTCGGGAGGCCCAAGGTCGATCCTGCCATGTATTATATATGTTTTTCATTTACCGAATTTCATATGTACATTTGCAGTAGGAAAACGTGAGGCAACCTACTTACACCTGCGAAGAAAATCAACGATGTATGTAGCCAACCAACCCGCACTGGGCCAGCGGGGTTGGCTAAGGGCTAATCGCCTTAAAATAAAAATCAAAATTAACTTTAATCATAATTAAATAAACTTAGCTGATAAGAAGAATGGGCGCAAAAAACTTATCAGCTTTATCCAAAGTAATAACAACATTTACAATAAATTATGTCGTTACCATACAACGTACATGTGTATTTACAATTTATACGGGAAAACAAATATTTACACTTTAGAATGTCTTCAAATCAACAGCAAGCATTAGCATCATTTAGATAATCAGTGACTTTGTAATAGCCCTTACTCATGAGCGTCTTGTTAACATGTACTTTGAACTTATGAAAAAGCAATTCAGTTACACTATGTGAAATCTTGTTATAAAAATTTATAGATTTACCCATAAAAGTGTAAGTGTATTTTTATTTCTTGTGTTTAAATTATGCATTTGTAAATTAGTATGAAATGTGTTACAATTTTTATACACAAATACAGAAAAACCTTCGCGCCATAAACCGACTTTCGCGCATATGTAGCCGTGGGCAAAAGCTATGACCCTTAACCCTCTATAGACCCAATCCCGAAATCCACGCGTGCGAAGCCGCGGGCAGAAAGCTAGTAAATAATATTTTCACCTCTCTATACCAACCTCTAATTTTTGATCGTCATTTTAGTAATTTCCCTAGAAATAATTTATATGCAAGCTACAATAATGTTTAACTTACTGGAAATTTGCATTGTGTAACATGTGACGTACGTATCTCCTCCGAACTTCTTTTTAATTTACCATTGAGGTAATAAAAACTGTGGAAATAGTATATCTGTTCGACATATGACTAGAGATCGGATAATCGGATGCATATTTACCTAAAGTTAATTTTTGGCTCACAAATTATGAAAGCGGCTTTGTAAAATACATTTTGTTAAATAAAAATCCCGGGAAAATACGGGACTGCAAATTTAACGTAGTGATATTGTTTGAAAATTACTAAATTAGCACGTGGTATTTATTTTCAAAAGACCGAGACTCCAGGTTCATTTATACAACTATGCGTATTTACATGAAGTTTAGTTTCAGTTCCCCGTGCGATTTATGAATGTACGATTTATTACATGAAGAGTGTTATACGAAAGTAGTGAACTAGTTTGACTAAAACAATAATCAATTAAATAATTGAATAAAAAATAAAATCACACGGGGAACTGAAACTAATCTTCATGTAACGTCGTTTTTAAGCTCATATTACCGACTAGTTTTGCATTACCAAAATGTTCTACAGTACTGGAATTCCGGGATTTTTATTTATGGAAATAAAATAAAAAGATAGTTCCATACTTTGTCAAAAACTAAATTAGGTAAATAAATAAACATCCGGCTATCCAATTCCGCAATCCGGGGAATTTTATTTAACAAAACAATAAAAAGCCGTTTCCATACTTTGTCTAAAACTTTAGGTAAATATGGATCCGATTATCCGATCTCTACATATGACATAGGAGCCAATTGATGTTTTCGGCAACAAACTATGGTATTTACACGACTACCACCATAGCCTTGTGTGCAGAGGTCGGAGTTAGGTAGAGTAATGGCCGTTTTCACCAACCCTGTCTTAGCTTAGGTGACTCCTAAGTGACATGCTGTCACTTTTTGTATTAACTGAAAAGAGCGAGACAGCATGTCTCTTAGGAGTCACCTAAGCTAAGACAGGGTTGGTGAAAACGGCCATTATTTATGTATTTGCATCGAAATGTTGATAACCTTCCCGGGATTTTTCATGGACAATCCTGTGTGGCCAACAATATTATAAATAAGTAAATAAAAACCTCAAAGATAGACAAATAAAACAAACATAATTAACATACAATCTTTATTAGTTTATATTAATTCACAATACAAATGATTGATAGTCTTAAGCAAATTCTCATACGAAGATATCGCCTTTTTTTATAAATACGAGCGAATACTTTTGCTTCTAGCCTAGACTCGTGCGGTAATTCAAACGGCCCATCTGAATCATTTTCCTTGTCCGATTCTTCAAATCTTACTGGTAATGACCAGTAAGATTTGATAACATTACTGTATAACTTTAGTGAGAATTAGTGTTGCCCAAATGCAAGAACAAGACGAGACTTAGCCAGTCTTGGTCTTGGTCTTGCGCCAATACACCTGGTCTTGGTCTTGGTCTTGGTCTTGCGCTCCCAGTCTTGGTCTTGGTCTTGGTCTTTTTTTTTTTTTTTTTTTAATTTATTTTGAACCTCAAACAGATTTACAATTAAATATGCTTAATTGATAATTAATACAATGGTAAAATTATTGTAAACCCAACACTGATGGTCACCGATTATTTGCAAATATACAAATTTGTGTGAAACCTGTGCAGTTAATGGAATATTATATAATTAAATTATTTAATGTGCGTCTAGCAAATTTATCATCGTATATTAATTAACTGAAGTGTTTATACAATTATGTTTATATTTAGTAAAAATTAAAAGAAAGTAAAAATAAAAACTTTACAGAAAAAATGTAATAAAATGTCTTGCAGCAAGAGTCTTGCAAGTCTTGCAATTACCTATTAGTCTATTACTATTTATTAAAGTTTACTTTAAATCTTAGAAAAACGTATTAGAATTGGAACATTGTGAGCTTGAATTAACATAGCCATAGTAAAGATCAAGCAGATTAATAAATAACTGAAGATTTGATAAGAAATTCGAAAAATCAACTGACCTATATGTCGTTTTCCATGGAAGTAACTGTTTCTTAATAAACATTTATGATTTATAAGCTTACATTTGCTAAAACATGTAAAAAAACAAATTAATTACAATAACTTGACTGTATTTTAAAGAACAATACTTATCTGTCTAGAAAGAGATTGAACCCTCAACTTATAAGAAATTTAATAAAAGAGTTTTACGATTTATCATTTATTTGAATAAAAAATAAAATACAACACAAATCAACAGCTTTATCATTAGGTTATGATACTTTATATATTTTTTTTTGACCAACAATTAATACAAAGTAACCATCTGGCTGACTCATCACTTAACCTATTTCTATGTTTTCTAATTACTAATGATGCTTTAGAAAATAACCTCTCAGCAGGTACTGAAGTTGCAGGTATTGAGAGAAAATCACGGGCCATTTTCGATAAAATCGGATACTCTGTCTCATGCGTCCTCCACCAATCTAAAATGTCTTCCGAGCTGGTAGTTCTTGGTTTTCTCAGGTACTCCTCCAACTCATCTATCACTAAGCCTTGAAGACAAGATCCAGATGACGTCGAGGGACATTCATAGAGTTTATCAAAGTCTATTACGTCTTCATCTTCATCACATACTTTATTTTCTTTTTCTGGTAATTCCAGAGATTTGTTCAGTGAGTGTAGACTTTTATTTTCTTACTCAGTGTACTCAGTTACTTGTACTCAGTGAGTCTAGACTTTTCAAGTATATTTAAAAGTGGCTACAATATTTATTAAACGGGTGATATTTGAACACTTTTTTGCTATTTTTTCTTGTAAAAACTTAAGAAATATAATGACTAAATGTACAATAATAGTACCTAAGTAATTAGTTTAAAACCATATAAGTAATCAATATTATAATATATACTTACTAGAATGAATTAATATGATGTTGAATAAAACTCTTGTACTGTTCCACTAAATTAGTGGAACAGTACAAGAGTTTTATTCAACATGTATAATAAGTTCCACCAAGAGCCAACAATCAACTCAATACAGAATTAATATGACATCTACTACCTATCCTTACCATTTTATCCTAATCATAATACTACTTGCGTGATCAGTATAATGTATTCATTTTCATTCTAAGCACTCTGAAACTTATTTATTCTTTGAAACACCTGTAGGTACTCTACTAGGAAATTATTTTGCATGAGTATACCTACGCCCTATGGCGGCAATCAAATAGTGTCAAATGTTATGATTTCGGCGTGGCGGCAACGATTGTTTTAGATTTCAAAAGAAGCCGCCGGCGCGTGTATCATAACCATGTACTTCCAAAAAGCGGCAAATTTCATTGAGAAGTAAGTACAAAACCTTTGGTGCCGCATTATCAAAGTGCCGATGGTTAAAACATAACTATGCATGCACTCAGTTTGATTTTAATAGATATTTTTTTATTCGCTATGTTTATGGTATTAGTCGTAATGCACATAGGTCCAGTTTTTCATATTCTTTGATACAGTTTTTTGCGTCTCATAGAATTCCTAAGCGTACCTACCTATACACCGAACTGTTACACCTAACTACTCAGTGAAATAGCGCTAAGTCCTAGCTGCAAGACGCAAGAGTCTTGCAGGCTATGTCTTGTTATTGCTCAAGTCTTGCACGGTCAGTCTTGGTCTTGGTCTTGCTAAAAATACGCGGTCTTCTTCTTGGTCTTGGTCTTGCAAAAACGCAAGAACAAGACCAAGACTGCAAGACCAAGACTGAATTTGGGCAACACTAGAAAGAATACATTATATGGAAAATAAAATATTTGTACCTTGAGATATATAAGCGTTATATAACAAGCACAAACACTGGTCAAAAATGTCGCACATTGGATGAGATTTTTATAAGCATTACTAAGAAATCTTTTCTTCATTACCAAGATGATAAATTCAGAATTAATTTAAATAATGAATGTAGTTAGATCTAAAACAGTTAATTAGCGTATTCGCCAAGAAGAATACGTTTCGTTCAGCTTTATTGATTTATTTAATTTCGTGTATGAAGAACTTGGGTTCTGTCATTAGCATTCAACTCAGGGTGTCTTCCGCATAGCTACCGAAAATTCGAAAGTAAAATATATGGAAATCGTGGATTGACGGGCGTTGAATCCTTGACTACCAGATCCGTGGTCTGCATACTGCTTTCATCAATGAAAGAAAGAAATATAAATATTTGTTTCTACTGCGGCGCGGAATTTGAGGTAGAGATGTGTCAATCTTTATAGAAACGACTCAAGTTTTGTTCATAAAAGTGGATTTATCTTTAGCTGGGTTTTAGTTCAGCCAACCTATGAGATCACGGAATGAATTCAGATTAGTGAAGAGATATGGAGCGTCGGCCATCTTTATTAACTAGGTGCACATCCGCATGCAAATAAATATGGTAATTTTTTACATTATTGTACTCTGAGCCTTGTAATAACAAAATTATTTTTAGTTTCAACTAGCTTTCCGCCCGCGGCTTCTCCCGCGTGGATTTCGGGATTGGGTCTATAGAGGGTTAAGGGTCATAGCTTTTGCACACGGCTACATATGCGCGGAAGTCGGTTTATGGCGCGAAGGTTTTATCGCGCTTCCCGTGGGACTATCCGTTTTTCCGAGATAAAAAATACCGCAAAACCTTGCTCAAGAACACTCTATCTATTGATGAAAACCGCATGAAAATCTGTGCAGTAGTTTTTGAGCGAAGCCTTTATTGCGCCTCCCGTGGGATCTGTCGATTTTACCGGGATAAAAAGTAGCCTATGTTACTCGTCATCCCTTCAACTATCTCCCCGTAAAAATCGCTCGTTTTGCCGTGAAAGACGGACAAACAGACAGACACACTTTCCCATGTATGGAAGTATGGATTAATCAATCTATGTTTTTTATTTAACATGCATCTTTTATCTTAAGATGAAACGAGATGCTTTATTAATAGATCAAGTGAAGCTAAAATGTCATTAATAATTTAATGAATCCAATCCGTCAAATCAAAAATTCTGTATCACTTTAAAGTAACGTTTCATTCGATGCGTTTCAACTTCGGTCAGAAATTCGTGAAAAATTGAGATGCTGGCTGTTTGCCATTACCGTTTCGCAATATTTTTTTGACAGTACCTAACACCAAAATTGAACCAAATGTACTTTTTGCAAACATGTGTGAAATTAAAAAAAAACTAAGTAATTTTAAGAGGAAGTCAATGAAAACAAACATAATTCTATATCTTTGTCTATAGTGTTGTAACGTTTTTCCTTTGGTAAAGGCTTAATCTTCATTCAATGAAAGCGATACTGCGACGCCAAGTTTTGTCTCAACCGATCAAAAGAAATGCGATGTAATGGCGGAAGGTTTTTATTTCGATACTGAGTTACGATATTGGATCTCAACATCGGAATTGTTATATCGAAACTTATTCGATATTCCGAGATTCTTGTCATTTCGATCATCGCTCCACGACGATGTTGTTATACCACATAACGCATAAAAACTCTTTCACCCCGTTTATTGATTCGGTGTTTATCGCCAGCCTTGCTAATGTAGCACAGACTGCGATAAAAACCTAAGGTTGAAGAGAAGAAAAACCTGCACCTAAATGAGTGAAAAAATAAGTAAGTCATGTTACAAAGCAAAAAAGTATATATAGCACATAACAAGACTATAAAATAATAATTCTAGTCCACATTTGAATAGTCTAACAGTCGAGTTTTATAAATTGGCGTGTGTTATACAATGAATGTGCTACCGAAATGGTTATTGATCAGTTTGAAAGGCCTGTCAGGTGTTATGTCAGGAGCTGTTCTGTCAGTTATGTTGTTACTGCCAGTACTCGCTAACTGGCTCTGTCAAGTCTGCCCGGATTAATTACGGCATGTCAATGCCTGCATGAGAAAAAAATTAAGCTTCACAACGGTAGGCCATTGGAAAAATATCGCTGGTAACTGAACTGGTATCTGTTTAAAAAAAATCGGCCAAGTACGAGTCGGACTCGCGCACGTAGGGTTCCGTACCACTATACATATAAATAAATATATTTTCTTTATTCTTTATTAGGTAAAATGCGGTTTACGATTTATAACGTACTAGCTTTCTGCCTGCGGCGTCGCCCGCGTGGATTTCGAGATTGGGTCTATAGAGGGTTAAGGGTCATAGCTTTAGCCCACGACTTCATATGCGTGGAAGTCGGTTTATGGCGCGAAGGTTTTATCGCACTTCTCGTGGGACTATCCGTTTTTCCGAGATAAAAAATACCGCAAACCCTTGCTGAAGATTCACTCTATCTATTGATGAAAAAATCTGTGCAGTAGTTTTTTAGCGAAGCCTTTATTGCGTCCGGGATAAAAAGTAACTTAAAAAGAACTAAAGAAGAATAAAGTTAACTAAGGGATAAAAACTAATTATTAGATCTTGTTCAAACCAAATTTTTGTATGAAAATCTTAATGCGGTTCACCAACCAAGTTTCCATAGTATAGCTCCTATAGTTACGGAAAAAAGTGGCTGTGACATACGGACGGACAGACATGCCGAATCCATAAGGGTTCCGTTCTTTGCCATTCGGCTACGGAACCCTAAAAATGGTTATTATACTGTTATGGATAACTTAAATGATAACAATACTTTTATTTAATTTTCATGACTAAATAGTTACGTTGCCAAGTATTTTGACTACAGCAAAAAACATAGTGGAACTATAGCTTTATATATATATATATAATGTGAACTTGTTTAAACTTGTAAAGGAAGTTGGGTTCAGACTATATATCTGAGGCTAGTTTCTAATACTCTGAAAAAATATAGGGAGAAAAATATTTCCCGTGCTAGTTATCTTGCTGATTCTTTCTAGTACAAAGTCTGCCGCTGTAGATTTATGAACTAATGGCGTGGCATTTTTGACGTGCAGTGATTATAAAAATCCTATTTGAAGAATAAATATTTGATTTCAATTTAAAATTATACGACATTCTTACAATTCAATTTGTTGTGTTTTACTTTTGTAATATTATAAAATGAAACTTCTAAGGAAAATTAAAGGTTCTATGGGACGAAAATTGGTCTTCCGCCGGAACCAGCGGAGGAATTTAGCGTTTTACTGTATAATTTCAATGTTCATAAAGAAAATATTTACCTGTAATACCACTTTGAAAATATTTCCCTTACGAAAAATCCATTGCTTGGGGTAAATGAACCTTATAATGTATAGGAATTTTCTTGAATACTGCTATTCCTCAGTGAAGCTACCACGAGTTTACATTCGTTTACAAACGATTAGATAGCGTAAATTTTTGTATGAAAATTTTGTACAGCGCCTCTAGCGGAACTTAACTGTACTATTCATTCATATCAAATTTCTGTACTTTACTAAACGTCATATACCTCGACAACGAAACGATATCAAACTCATGGTAGAGTCACAGTACCGTTTATCACTTCGCTGTTTGGTTTTATATAGGAGCGGCGATTGTACTACCTGTACTGTACCAATGTGTTTGTCGATTCTGAATTTCCTACGCTCTCTAACTACAGAATACGTCAAAGACATATTGAAAACGATAACAAACTCACGGTAGAGGTCCTGGAGACGAATGTTTAAAACAATAGAAAACCAATTCGCATTCGAAATCGAATCGAAGTGAGATTCGTATACGAATTACCGAATTCACTATTTCTGAACTTTCATTTCGTGCGTTGTGCAACGAGTGGTTCAACCCACTCGTTTTTGATTTCTACTAGTAGAATATCCAACGCTGAAGTGACGTTATCAGTGATTTTACTTTGGTTAAGCTTGTAAATAGCTACATAATAATAAGTAAATATTGTTTGAGTACATTTTAAAATTTTCTGCGTGAAACGGAATCTAATTAAGAATTTGTTTTTAATGACAACACTGAATTCGAGTGTATCAATTCAAAAATCTATAAAATTGTAAGCAGTAGAAAATAATTTCGCGCACGATTTGTATTCGTATTCGAATTCCAAATTCACGTCTAATGATTCAAAAATACGTCTCCTGATCTTTCAACATGGTTCATCAGACAGGGTTGGTTCCACAAACGAGCCAATTGCAACACCGTATTTTGACACCATTGCATTTGAGGATTATTTATGGAACGCACTTGATGTTCAGCGAAGGCATATCTACTCGGAACAAACGAGCCAGCGGCTGCCCACTATTAATCAACAGAAATTTTCACGCTCGTTACCAAACCGTTTCCAGCACGCTGCGCCGGCGCATTGGTTGTTGTTTTGTAAACAATTGTGATGTGTAATCAGCAGGAACGCTCAGGGTCACGAGCTAGGCATGTGGGTCACGTCTTCAGGAAGCTCCTTCAGGGTTTTCCTCGAATTAGCACTGCAGCCGACGGCCGGTGTCTCGGTCGCACGTGTTATATAACACGACCTTTGTTACAGTGTGTCACAATGTTATTTCGACGGTAAACTTTTTAATAAGAAACAAAAAAGCATTAATTAAAGTCTGCGTTATTGGAAACAGGTCTACAGTTAATTACAGTTTAACATACCTATTTCACTTTTGTTGATGTGTGGATGTGTGGATGTGATGTGTGGATGTGCGGAGTGACGAGACTCGATAGAATTCGCAATGAGTACGTCCGCGGCAGTCTCGGTGTACGCGACATCGCCGACAAGCTGCAAGAGAGCAGACTACGTTGGTTTGGGCACGTGAAAAGAAGGCCTCCTGATTACGTGGGTAATGTTGTGTCCAATCTGGAAATGCCAGGGGTAAGACCCAGAGGGCGACCAAAGACTAGATGGACAGATGTTGTGAGGAAAGACCTGCAATCCTGCAATGTCTCCGAGGAAGACACGTCCGATAGAGCGAAGTGGAGGAGAAAAACCAGAAAGGCAGACCCCACCATCAGATGGGAATATTAAATGCCACGGAGAGAGAGAGAAAGACTTTTGTTGATGTGTAAGAGAGAGAGAAACATATGCATATTGAAATCGTATGTTAAGATAGCCGTTACACTACCTTTTGTAGGTATTACGTTTTATCAAAGCTGTGGACATAGACCAAGAAAAGCGATATGAAAAAGCGATTTATAGAGATAAGAAATAGAGAAGATTGAATACATTTATTTAGGACCGTACAACGATGTCTACAACAATAATAAAACAAAACAGCACATACCACAGCATGTTACCAAAACTGTGGCAAGCAGTATAACCAATCGTAGCCCTATAAGCAATCGTAGCCTGCTGCACTGATTCTGCTTGATCCAGCAGCGGTGAGAAACAGATTTTGTTGGTAATATCAACAAATATATATATTTTTTATTTTTGGCAATACAAAAAAAAAACATAAAATCATCTATCTATCTAATATCTTTATTTCTTCTTACTGCCAGTGTTAGCTAGATAGACAAAAAAATAAGTTGCAGTAAAATAAAGTGAATCTAAAGTATTTTGGTGTATTAATTTAGCCAGCCATCAGCGGCGTGCAGAACAAAAACAAATTCATTTAAATAAAAGGTTCTCTACAAATAAGGCAAAAAGTTAAAATAAAGGAATAAACGGAGTGCGAAAGAAATAAAAAACAATAAATATATCCAGAGAAGATATATAAAAAAAGAATTATCACTTTGATCTGTGAAACTAGAGAGAGTTGCCATCTTGAAATCCTTTCTATATCGTGATAAGCGCGTTATCAAATCATGTTTCTTTGCTGATACTAGGGCAGCATGTCTGGATGTGTGTAAAACACAACAATCAAATACCTAATTACAAATTTCTGAACGTGTTGTTTGATTGTGCAACGGAGCCATATTTTTCTAGGTTAACTCAGTACACGAGTTGGTTGCACAGTTTTATTATGCTTATGTGCTTCTGAATCATTGTGTTATTATTCCAATTTGGATCAGATATTATGTTTTATTTGTTTCGGTAGCTGTGCCCGCGAAATCTCGCGAAAGACGCCAAACTGACACTAGTCAGTTTTGTAGTAATTTTACAGGACTTCGCAGCAAAAAAGAATGATAAAACGTTTATTCGCCACACACAAAAAAACATACAAATAAAAAATAATAATAAATAATAAATATTTGTTACACTTACACCAATTAGCCTAGCCCAAACTAAGCTCTATAAGGCTTGTGCAATGGGATCTAGGGTAACGGATAGAAATATATATATTATACATATATAAATAATTTTTATTGAAATAAACACATTGCAAAAATATAAAAAAATAAATGAAAACATAATAATAATTACAATAACAATAAATTTGTGAACCAACTCAGCCTTCATTATGCTACGATCGGGATGAACAGCGGCGCTAGTATTCCGTCAGTGTCGTTATTTTAATTTCACAAATTTTTATATAAATTAAACACAAAAATGTCTTAAAATACGTTCCAATAAATTCATTGCGTTAGATTTCTTTTATAGGATAGAACAGCAAACGACCAAATGGATAATCTGATCGGCAACACCAGAGGAGTCACAGATGCGTTGCCGGCCTTTTAAATGGGAATAACGCTCTTTTTTTGAAGGTTTCGATATCGCATCGGTTCGGAAATACTGCAGGCGACAATTCAATTAATTCAATTTAAGTTAACTCCAGATTTATAAAATGCAATATCTAGTTATAAATATGCAATAAATAATTTAATAATATTCCAGTTCAATAAAATAAAGTATTGTAAAAATGTTCACTATGATAAAATGTCACATAAGATTAAAATAAAACGTCAGGCTTAAATAACATTCAGAAAGGATACCCTCTATACTGTCTGCGACTTTAATGGATATTTCGAAAAATTGCTCTTTTGTACTTAATAATTTTATGATGCCATCTTCTGGCACCGCGCCCTCTCCTGAAGACCTCCTCCTCGACTGAGTGAGTATTCTCAGCTTCTCCTCTCTTTAATAAAAAAGAAAAAGATTCCATCTCTAATTTGACAGCCAGTTACTAAGTAATCAAAGACAATAAGTCTTTGTTTATTTGTGAAAATGATACATATAATTTAGCTACTAAATAGAGTTATATATAACCAAACGGTAGCAGTATGCAGAGTAGCATATGTTGTAATCTGGAAGGCTACGAGGTTGTTATTCAGCGACAAACGGTTGCAACTTGCGCGAAAGGTCCTTAAACAGCTCTACATAATTACTATAATGTTGAAGATTGTTGATGAATAAACAATGTTGTGGGAAGGGTAATAACTAAGCCATAATAATAAGTAAATAAATTACCACCACGATGATAGAAATGCCGTTAAGTTATACATAAAAAGAATGCAACCAGCAAACTTACCGCGATACCCGCATTTTGGCTCCAAAATGTTGTGAGTCAAATGCGGATACATTCAGCGACCTACGCACAATCAATAAATCTTGTAACTTGTGGTTATAAATGAACGCACAATGTTGGCTGTAGGGAGGAAAAACCGAGAATTTTCGTTTAATTTCGATTCATCTGGCGTTTATCGAAGGCCGACGCTGACATACTGACTACAACACAACATCGTGACATTTGCTCTATTAATATGGCTATTGTAACGATGATCATAAAAGTGAGTATTGCATGATGTGGTGTTCATTGCACGAACCTTGTCACACAGTTTAAGACGTTTTGTCAACGAAAGTATTGACTTGTTTGTGAAGAAGTGTTTTAAAAATAAATTTCCTGCTTCCGCTTCTTCGCATTGTTTCGGCGATGGACATATAGATCTTGTCCAGTGCCGGCATTATGCAAATAGACTGTCAGCGTACAAAGCTACTTTACCTTGGTCAGGTAATGTTTTGAATTTTAAACAAATAACCTTTATATGTCACATTTTTAGATTCTCAGAAAATATGTTAGATGTTTTATATGGAAAGGGCATCTCTTCAAACACGTCATATTTATTATATAGTACTAGCTCTACCCACGACTTCATCCGCGTGGAATCGTAATTTTAAGTAGCATTTTTAATAACTGAGAGTATTATAAACGTAAAAATAGACAAATATAATCAGAAAGCTTCGATCTGCGAGACTATCGGGAGTTACACGTGTTATTGTGGGTCAACCATAAAAGATAGACATACACTGTCGTGGGTAGGGATTGCAATCCAGCGGCGTTTTCAATCCAGCGGAATTTTTGCTGGATTGACCTGAATCCAGCTGGATCCAGCGCGGATCCAGCAAAACGTGGAACGAAAATAAAAAGACGACATTTTTAAGACTTTTTTTATTAATTTATACTTCTTACGATACTCTTTGAAATCTTCCACTCATTTGGTGATATCTTATATTAATTTGCTTTGGTTTTTTAATAATTTGAGATCAAAATAATCAACATAAAATTAAATAACAAACATATCCTTATATTCATATAACATTTAAGATAATGTTTCTAAGTAAGCACTATGTTATTAATTACGCTTATGTTTAATCATAGGACGGCTAATCAGTAGCAATCAGTCTCACAAATTCTTTTAAAATTAACTTAATTAACATTCTTTTAAAAAAGGACCGTAACAATAACACTATTTTAATTTTCAATAGTATTTTTGTATCAAACTAAAAAAGCTTTGAAATAATCTTCTCTCCGCTCGTTAATCCTTAATAATTAAGCAGTTTAAAGTCTGACGATAAGAGACTACTTCTTTTTTTGAATTCTCTGAAAGTAAGACCTTAAAAAACAAATTTTATCTATAGTCTTATTTCCCAACCTGCTTCGCACAGCACTGCATATGTAGCCGGCTGCTGAGAATGCCCTTTCGGCCTCTACACTGGTCGGCGTTGCCTTTCCTGCGGCAGGTGCTATGGACAGAACGGCAACGTTGCCGCACCGATTCGAAAATGGCGGCAACTCAAAACTAAACAATAGAAATTGATACGTTTGTGGATCCGCATCGCTGGATCAAGATGTATGCTGGATCCAGCATGTTTAAAAAGGCGCTGGATCCAGCTGGATTGCTGTATACTGGATCCAGCAATTGCAATCCCTAGTCGTGGGATATTTTATATATAATTTTAAGGAGAATATTTCCGTCATACATGATTTCTGTGTAGCTTTGACCATTAAGGTTGCACACGCGACGGTAGCTTAAAAAATAGAGTAACTTCTCTCGTTTTCCCAATATTTCCCTTCACTGCTCTGCTCCTATTGATTGTAGCGTGATGAAAAGTATACTACAACTAGCTCAGGAGTATGAAAAATAATTGTACCAAGTTTCGTTAAAATCCGCCGAATAGTTTTTGTTTCTATAGCGGTTATACAGACAGACAGACAAACATTTACTTGCCTGTTTTTGAGAAAACTTTTCCAATATCCTAATAGACGAATGACTATGACCGGGTAGAGTAGATTTAAACAATATTGTACTTTTAAAATTTTACAAAATATTACGTTGTACGCTGCAAGAATGGTGTCTCTCTAGACACAGCTCTTTTAGCGTACAGCGCCATCTCGTTTGAACTGCAGTTTTATTTATGTATTAAGAATCATGGTAGGTCTACAGGCGTAGAGTATTTTTTAGGTTTAAGTTTTTTTTTACACCAAAAGGCGATTGATAGGCACACATATAACGTCTTAAACTGTATGTGCTTACAAAAGGAAGACCAATGTTTGTGAATTGGATTAACTCGCATTATTGCAGGTTAGTTTGAACCTAAGCCTCTTAAGTTTATTAGAGCAGGCGGTGGAGGTGCTGGTGATGATCTTATGATAAATATAAACTTGTTTAAACTTGTACAGGAAGTTGGGTTGAGTCTATTTATCAGAGGCTAGCATAAATGACGACTCGGCAAAAATACAAGGAGAAAAAAAATAGCCCTGGCTGGTTTTCTTGCTAGTTCTTTTCAGTACAAGGTGTCTTGTCGTAGACTTGTGTACCAATGGCGTTTCATTTTTGACGTGCAAAAATGTTAGTAAAAATTCTATTTCAAGAATTTATTTTTGACTTGATTTGAACACGCAGTAACAATTCATTTTGTTGACACAAACAGATTTTTTGTTCTTGTTATAACATAAGCCTTATTATGCTAGCAGTGTGGAAGACGAGAAGCGGTTTTTCCTTTTAGTAAAATATTCAATGTTTGTATGAATGAATCATTTTTATATTAACACATCGGCCATGATTCAACGATACGTGAGATAATTCCAATGAACGCTTGTCATGAATATACTTCGATCAGCCCCTTTTAAATCCTTCAACGTGTGTTGAAATGCGTGTCCTATCACAGAGAGGCGTGCCTGTATTGCAACTAAATAACTAGAGGGACTATTAAAATATGCAACAGAAAACAAATGATCGATTTCATTCGACCAATCAGAACGTTTTCGCAAAACAATCTCCGCATATTGATTGGTCAAACAGCAGTCCATTTTCAACAAGGCTCTGGATTATTTTCGGCACAGACCCTTGACTATTGTTTATAAAACAATCTATGTATCTGATGCCGATCACCTCGTGAAACAATGGCCGTGCTTTGTTCACCTTTACTATAGATTTAATCTGTGTACCTCTATCTCTACCTGTACATTGGTAATACGAGTTAAACTCCCTGTTAAGATAGTACCTATAACATACCGCACTAGCATTAAAAATATATATATCAGGCAATTATAGCCCATATTAATATGAAGAATAGTACAAGTAGTGTAACAATTCGCTGATAAATTTATAGGTGATATAAAATAAAATCAATATTAATAGTGATACAATGTCACGTGTCAAAGAATTATCCCCACTAATCTTATATATAAAAATGAATCGCAAAATGTGTTGGTAAGTGCATAATTCAACAAGGCCTAGACCAATTTGGCCAATTCTTTTTTCACAATGTTCGTTGAAGTTCAAGGATGGTTTTTACGTCGAGAAAAATTCGAGTAATTATCGGAAAAACCCTAAAAACAGCCCATTTTTTTCCATACAAACGTTTTCTAACTAAAACGTACAGTCAATTTGAGCTTTATTGTTATTGTATAAAGTTCATATTACAAGCACTCACTGTTGTCTAAGCATTGCAAGGGTGTGTGTCAATTTGCGCTTTATTAACGCTATATAAAAAAAATAAAATAATATCTATCAAAACAGTATGCATACACATGCATTAGGTTGCATGCATGTGCGTTAGGGCACAGAATACATCGTTGGAGGTTTTAATGTCACGTTCCAAAATTGAATAGCCACAAAATGTAAATAGTTCATTTGGACCTTTTTTGCAATTATTTTTTTTTAATCACAACGCCCTACCACCGGGGTGACGGTTCTGTACATGAGAATTTTTTGCCCTGACTATAAAATAAGTAGAAACAAAAAACTGTCACTTTACAAATCTTTTTGACAGGACGAAGTCTGTCGGGTCTGCTAGTATTATATACGCGCTAGTTTTATGAATCTTTATTACTTTTTCACGTAAAAACTATCAAATGGATTTTAGTAAAACTTTACAATAATATAGCTTATTATAGGTCACCCTCTGACATCCAGAGGGTGTGTTTTCCGCACTTAGTCCTGTATGGACCATTGTGCGTGAGTACAAGGTGGAGGTTGCTCATTCCAGCCATCCCACCTCCCTCCAGAAGCAGATTAAGTTCCCCATGTTGTTCAGGATTTCCTCGATTGTTTTGGGTGATCCCACGGTTTCTTTCCGGATTTGGGCGACGCCTGTGCATATATTAGAATAACATATAGACTATAAAGATATACGCCACACTAATATAACTTTAAAACTAGCTTGTGTTAAATATATACAAGTAGCGTTATGTCAAATCAACTTAACCGAAGCAGATTGTTACAACATACTGTTACTCGTGTGGTTTTGTACCTTCTCGTCTTATAACAGTTGCAATTCAAATAATCTTTCCCTTACAAAATGATATGATGTTTTTTTTTCATAGTTGTGATAATGTACACGGGTACCTGCTTTTGGTAATTTGTATCCTATTCCGGGTCGTTACGTTCCCTAAAACATGGTTGAGCGAAGCGATGGCTGGTTCATGCGTCATGCTCGTGAACGGGTGCTGCCAGCGGAGATGAGTCTGCTCTTTGCTATAATGGGTACTATTTATTATAATTTTAATTAAATTTTAATATATTCTTTTAAAATTGTATGACACGGCATTCCTAATATAGGCATGTTTTCAAATTATATTTTTATTAGTTGTATTTCCTATATTGTGTAATGGAAAGTGACTTCATGAATTATCCATATTGAAGTCATTTTCCAAATTGATGACTCTGTATCTATTTAATACAGGGGAAAAAAACAGTCCTTGCTGTGTTTCTTGCCGGTTCTTCTTAGTACTCTACTTCTACAGGTCTCCCGCTGTAGATTTGCGAACCGATGGCGTAGCTTTTCGACTTTCACAAGTGCTTGTAACAGCCTAGACTGAATGAATTTTTTTTTTCCTCAGGAGAGGAAGGCTGAGAATCCTCACAAGGAGTACGAAACGTACCCAGGATACCCCCGCAACGGCAAGTGTCATGGAGGTTATGTCTCCACGCGACCGGAACGGTCCGGCCACGTGACCTACCGACTAAACTCAGCCTGGCCTAGGTTCTAGAAACCATATAGGCAAATCGTGAGGGCGACCGCTCCTCAGGAGAGGGGCGATGCAGCACTGAATAAATGATTTTGAATGATGAAATTTTTGAATTTTGATAAATTGATATGTTTTATCTCCTCTCCATTATCATATGATTATGATATCTATATCATATCATTATCATATTATAATCATTTAACAATATTTATCACTGACTTCCGTTACGTTATACATTTTATTATATTTGGCGTTCCGTTTATCTGCATTAAGCTTCATAACTTAAAATTTCAAAAGAATTTCTAAGTAAAAAATACACATTCCTGTTACGGAGTTATAATTTTCTTTCGCAATTTTTCTTCGTTCGTAATTTTCGCCTCGCCACCGAAATCATTTTAATTTTCACGCATAATCCAATTAAGTTGGGTAGCTCTCAGAAATACGAAGAGCTGAAACATTACAATGCCAATTAACTGACCGCTGTTTGAGGATCGGTTAAGCGTGAACTTCTGTGTTTACGTAACTGTGGGTTACGCTAGCCGCCGTCTGCGCACGCGCACGTTGCCATCCGAAACGCTCGCTCTGGGATTGTTTGATTGTAATTATAACTACTAGCTTTGCGCCCGCTCCTTCGTATTCTTTCGCATTTTCCGAAAAGAGAGATACTATTCCCGCGGTAAAAAATATTTTGTTTTTCCCCGGTTCCCCAACCACCCCCATATAAAAATTGCACCAAAAGCCGGCCAGCTGTTTATATTTGATTTGATTTTTACTGATGGTAAAAAACATGTTATATTTTTCACGATTTTCACAAATATTATTTTGATTTAGATTTTGTCGCTGTGTACTTTTATGTGGTACCTCATAATGCCACGTTTAAAATGTACTGGGGTTTTTCTTTTTTGTTATTATTTTAACAATATTATTATATACTAGCTGACCCGGCGAACTTCGTACCGCCTTAGCGTAGCTTTGATGCACTACTTTATTTTGTATAGTTCCGAACAAACGATGCTCTTTTAATATAGTCTATGGCTGTGAATGACGTTGACATTCGTATAAAAAAAAAATTGACATTCGTAACGCGCGTTTTTTAAAATATGCAAAATTAAATGTATACTTTTCAATATTTCTGAGAGATTTTCTTTATATTTTTTCCGTAAGAACCATCCTTGGACTTCCACAAACATTTAAAAAAAAAATATCGAAATCGGTTCAGCCGTTCACACGTGATGCCGTGACAACGCGAAACGGGTTTCATTTTTATATATATAGATTATTGTGACAAGAGAATAAATAAATAAAATCTTAAGTCGTAATTTGGTAATTGTTTGGACTTTTTCATTTTTGTCATAAACATTCAATAATTTGTTTATTTCCCAGAATATGGTACCAATTAAATTTTATAAAGTAGTCAGCCCACATATCCTGTTACAGTATTCAACGTGAATAGTAATATGATTTAGATTCATTTTCAAAATTATTTCACATTTAAATTCACAAATAAATGATATAGCGTCAAACATAGTAAATCCCTAAAAAGACTCGTATTTTAAACGCGATAGTTTGAAAGTATGGATGTATGTTTGTTATTCTTTCACGTAAAATCTACAAAATGTATTACAATAAAATTTTACAATAATATTGCTTATACATAACAATAACATATAGGCTACAACTTATAAAGATATTCTGTGAATTTTTCAAAATATTACGATAAGTGTCGTGATGAAGTCGCGTGCACTCTTAGTAGAACATAAAAATTACAACTGCTAAAATTCTGTTATTAGACTTGGTAAAAGGGATCAGGTTAAATTCTTATCAAATGGAAATGTCAAATAAAATAACTCGCAGTACATCTGTGTTGTAATTTCCAGTTTGAGTTTCGATCTGCATATTAAGAAATATATTTGCAGTAATTCTTGCATCTTTCCAATCGATGGCTTCTATTGCGCCAATATTTCGCTGCACAGTTGGCTCATTGTTACGGAAACTGCAGCCTTGTTTTCTCATTGAATATATTATCCATCTGTTAGATTTTACAGAAGCTTAATAACCAGTAGAAGGTTTCTTATCATCACTTATATATAATACAACCTTTTAACACGCGTTATATCTGGTTTTCCCATAGCAAAAATTAACTTAACCCCTCCCTTTAAAATTAAATTACATCTGAATTGGTACAGTTGTTTTAATTGGAGTTTCCTAAGATATAGATCTATACTGTGGAGGTATTTTTCATAGGACTATTTAAGATGGGATCTAATATCTATTTCTACCGTGGGAGAGCCATGCTTCGGCACGAATTGGGCCGGCTCGACCGGAGTAATACCACGGCCTCACAGAAAACCGGCGTGAAATAGCGCTTGCGCTGTGTTTCGCCGAGTGAGTGAGGGTACCGGAGGCCCAACCCCCCTTATTCCCCTCTATTCCCCTTATTCCCCCTATTCCCTTTTAAAAGGCCGGCAACGCATCTGTGACTCCTCTGGTGTTGCGGGTGTCCATGGGCAACGGTTATCGCTTACCATCAGGTGATCCGTTTGCTCGTTTGCTGCCCTATGCTATAAAAAAAAAAAAAAAAAAAAAAGATAAACATTTCCATCATACATTACATATGTACGAGTATGTGTAACTCTAGCGGTTTTGGCAGCGCACGCCAGAATAGGTCGCAGATACACTCCAGCCACTAAGAGAATGTGTTTCTGACAGGTGCTGTCATTTCCTTACGTACATGGAATAAGGTTCATATTTGTATAATAGTAACCACGATTCTAGTATTATACAAATATGAACCTTATTCCATGTACGTAAGGAAATGACAGCACCTGTCAGAAACGCATTCTCTTAGCGGCTGGAGTTTAGTAGATTTTTCCAACTTACTTGACACTTATCATTATATTTTAGACAATACACACAGTATATTTATAAATTATAGTCTATGTAATATTTTGACGTATAACCTATGTTATTGTTAAGTTTTACTAAAATCTATTAAGTAGTTTTTACGTTTAAGAGAAACAAACATTTATCCATACTTACAAACTTTCAAGGTTATAATGTTAGTTGAGATTACGAATTCTGAGTGCTTATTACGTCTCTGTTTAAAGTTTCATATCCCTGGTTACAGTTTTGAAGAGAATTATTAAAAAGAACAAGTTACGTTTAGTTTAGTTTTAATCCCTTGCAATTCCCTCCGTGTCACAAGTGCGTCGCTCGCGAACCATCTTCTATAATTACGAAGTACAATGGGCCTATAATCCTTGATCCTCTGTCCTCAGACATAGTTGAGGCGCGGACAGTAGGATCTTGTGTTACGTGCAGACCTTGGTCTGTAAGAAACATCACACTCCAACCGATGCTAGTCGATTGTGAGTTTCTTTGTTATTCTGTTGTTTTAACAGATTTGGAGATATACTTTAATCAGTAGAATCGCACCCGAAATCGTCGAGCATGTATGAGGAATGTTATATGAAAGTAGATGAAGCGAAAGAGATATGTAAGGACCGTAGCAAGCGGAAGGACGTAATCTCTGCCTACCCCCGTGGGAAAAAGGCGTGAGTGTATGTATGTATGTATGTATGTAGTAGAATCTCATAAACAGTACAAAGTTGTACTCGAGCATGAGCTATCACTTTATTAACGGTACGTTTTCAGTTGCCAATGGAAGCAAGCGATAGAGATATTTAAAATATTATTTTATAAATATGTATTGAAGATAAAGTATGTCATTTCTCTTTTAAAA
>JAYEAL010000639.1:0-24819 GCA_036419045.1 Scirpophaga incertulas
GTTTTATTTTGCATCCATCTGAAACTCTGATTGAGTTAGGGTGATGGCGCCCTTGTTATAAGTTGTTCACACTGCTCACCAGGCTACGTCGAACCAAATCGTCTGTCCACGCCTTGAGTACAATTGTCGCTTATATCTTGCTCTGCCACTAATATTAGTATTACTCTTTAGCTAGTCAATTGTAACGGGCACATTAAATTAGAACAGACAGCTACAGACCTCGACTCTGACAAACTAACTAGAAACGTTCAATAAATGCTCCTTTAGCCTCACTTTAAACACTGTATCGGATGAGCTCTCGCGGATATTTACCGGTAGTCTGTTCCATAGACGCACAGCCGTCACTACAAAGTACCTTGATAGCATTCGGGTATTGCAGACTGGCTGCACGATTGTCTTGGTTACACATGCACGCCTTGGATAAGGTAATGGCGGAAGGTATTGGAAGCGGGTACGGAGAAACTGGGGGAATTTAGGGTTATTGAGGATTTTATATAGAAAGGTCAAAATGTGCCATTCATGCCGATGTCTAATTGAGAGCCACCTTAGACGCGCACGAAATTCAGAGACGCGCATTTTTGATAGAAATGTATATTTTATCAACCATGACCATAAAGTACAAATGCTCGCATTCATCACATAAACTTCTGCCCCCACCAGGATTCGAACCCGGGACCTCGTAGAGGGCGACACCTTGAAACCGGTGTTCTATCCACCGACCGGTGTTCTATATACTCGACTATAGAGGTCACTTATCTGAAGACTTTTTTTTTAATATCGTCCCACACTATAATTTTTATCCTGTGTCGTGACCCCCCAACACAAACACCCAGACCGGAAGAAATATTTGTAGATCATACAAAATATTATATCTGTCCCGTGCGGGAATCACGGTGCTCACTATGTCTCACTTCCGTTAATCTAAACCTATTCATGTCTTCCCTCAGGATGCGTTCTTCACGCACACTCAGCATCAGCGATATGGTCGTGTACTCGGAACGAGGAGTGCCATTTCATGGTAGGAAGTATTTGCGAGAGTGGGGAGTGTTCCTGTCCTCCTGGGCTGCAGGCGGTTTCTGGAGGCACCGCTTGCGCTGAAAGTGAGTAAACATAGATTTTTCTATACAAATTAAATCATTTATTTGTAAACATAGGTAGAATAAGGATGAATTAGAATAACATAGAATAGAAAACATTTATTGACCACAAACAGAATACAATAAGAACAATAATATAAGATAAATAACAACGCAGCAAATGGCCAATTAGGACCCGCCTTCAGCTTATACTGAAGCTGCAAATCTGTGCAGCGCTGGTGTTCTGGCCGGGCCTAAGTAATAATTAATAATTGTAAAACAGCACAAAACAAACATAAAAGTATACATAAGAAAACAAATCTCTTGGTTGATGGACATGTATCCCTTTGCCTTAAAACTAAACTATACAAACATAAAAATAAATAGTGAAATAGAAAACTAAGTACTAATAATTACGTTTACTGTAGACGGAAGTTCGAAAAATAACCAAAACTGTTAATACTAATTTAATTAATTACATTTAAATTACAACTAATTAGCCTATTGCTTTCTATTCGAAGTGTGAATATGAAGACCTTTGTTACTGGAAATAGTACATTATGGTACATTGTGTGATAACCGCTGAGGCGCAATTAAAGGCCCGAGCCGTCAGGCGAGGGTCTTAAGGAGCCGAGGACGGTAATCATCAATACACACGTGTATCATACAACGTTTTTCAACACAATTCTGAATAAAATAATACTTAAACAAAAAACCATTTTACATAGTAGTTAAAAAGTTTATTTAGAGAAACAATTAGTAAATGTGCAGTTAGTAAAATTATAATTAACTATTTTTCTTCATAAATTGTATTTGCAGACATCTTAATTAATAACTAACTAAATAACTTCAAAAGAGAAAACGAGACGAGTTGTGAAAAATGTTTCATAATGGCGGAAAAAAATTTATCAGTTTTCCTATGCGCGCGCATCGGCCATAGACTAATAAATTTCGTAATGGCGGCAAAAATTTATTAATTTTCCTATGCGCGCCGCATCAGCCATAGACTAAAAAATGAGGTTTCTTTTTTTTGGGCTTTTCGCGGATAGCTTTTTAGCGCAAATGCAAGCGTAATTCAACCAATAATATTAAAAAAAAAAAACTATTACTCACTCGTGAATAATAGTAATAAAAAGTCACAGTTTGATTATAGGTGTCATTATGTGCCTAATTGCCATGGGATTAGAGCCACTTTATGAGGAAGTGTGTTGAAATTTAATCTTATATATTATTCGAATACAATGTTATAGTATCACAATGCTCGGCCATATAAGGCGTACAAATCAGTTAGGCGCGCGAAATTCAACATATAAAAAGTATATCATTCATTATACAAAATGAAATATAGCATCAATCATTTTTCACTATATTAAATTAAATAGAGAATAATTATGTCAATTTTAGTTTAAACGTCAAATCAATATTAACACGTTCCCTGCGTCATCATTTCAAAGAACTTTCAACTGGTGCTTTGGAGACCTAAAAGATCTCGAAAAAACCTACCATTTGGTGCCTTAGGGACCTAACCCATCTCTTATTTCTTTTTTAATGTTCTTAAATACAGCTTAAAGTAGGAAGCAAATATGTGTATTTGTCCTACTCATACATAAAGAACTTTTCACCTTAGCAGCTCAAACATACTGTGTTCCCTGCTAAAAAGAGTGAGAGATGCGTTTCCCTCACTGAGTGAGGAAAATTGATTTGAATTTAGAATGCTGCGAATCATCATTATGTACGAAACACGTCATTCGAAATTCGATTTATTAAATGTCAAAAAATAAATCGTTTCGGAAACTAATAAACCTTTAAAATTATTGTGTAACGTTGTAATTAAATATATAATTAAATTATAAAATGAAATGAATACACTAAAGTAAAGAAAAAAATAAAGAATATGTTTTACAAAATAATACACAAATAATTTTAAATTTTAATAGATACTTAGTTTTTGCAAATATATGTGGTTTCATTTTAATTCATATTGTTTCATTTATATCTCTAATAATGTTCTCACTGCTAAGGTGAAAAGTTGTATGTGTCACGCGAGAGAAAAGTTATTTCCATCTCGTGCCTTTGAATCCCTCGCGACGCTCAGGATTCTAATGTAGAATCACTCGCTGACGCTCGTGATTCAATTATTAGAATCCTTCGCTTACTCGGGATTCAAAATTAGCACTCGCTTGAAAAAAACAACTTTCCTCTCTAGTTGGACAAATAACTATTACACGTTAGATCCGCCAGAAAGGAGTAAAACGGTGCTGTCGTACTTATCTCGCCCAGGGCGCTGGTAATGCTAAAACCGGCACTGGTTTACGGCGCTGTCGCGGGTCGCTTAAAAACACTCCATACTAAAAGCACTGCAATCATAACGTCATACATAATTAAGTAAACTCGCATAATTTGTATGAGCGTATAAACAAATATCAAAATAACTTTGTTATTTATACGTTTATAGCTATACTCTCTATATACAAAAATGTTACATTTAATGTGAGAATGCTAGAAATGTGTTCGTTTCATTAGAATTACGTACATAATAATTGAACATTTTTTAGAAATCTAAAAGCAATATAAATAAAAAAAAAATTGAAATATCTATATAGACATACTTTCATTAGATATAAATTGCTCAAATCAGATAATTATAGTATAAAAACGGCCATAATCAGTTGTAGTCGTCTACCCATTGTATTGTTAAATGTCAAATCAAATTGTTACCCATCAACTATTAATATTGGAATCAATAAGTTCTTCTCTTCTCTTCAATATCTGCCGATAATTGATTTATTATTTATTTATTGCAGCGCCCCTGTATTACATGTCACTATGCTTCGATGACAGCCAGTGTTCGAGGCTCGTTGCGAACTACCAATGCAGAAAGTCAGCTGACAGCGACAGTGGTAATAACATTGATCTATTATCATCCTGCTTGTAACAACGCTAAAACTTATTTACAATAAAAAACATATGAACCCTTTGATTGCAATGAGTACAGCCAGGCGCCACTACATGTTTCGCAATAGGGAATACCTATGCATAAAAGAGAATGCTCACATTTGCCCCACTGGTCCCAAAGCTATAACAAAATGCAAATAAATATAAAATTACGAATTTTAGTGGCATTTATTTCGCAAACAGGCGTGCGAGCAGTGGCGTAACTATAGGGTGGCAAGTCGGCAAAATGCCGCGGGCCCCAACCCGAAGGGGCCCCCGATCAGGAAAGTCTCAACTCCCTAAGTACATTTATTATTACACTTAAGTAAAAAAAAATGTCTTTAATTTATTTGTCACCTCCTTAGTTGCTTACACAAGTAAAAAAAGAATACGGGTAGGTATTATAATTTTTCAATAAATTAGTAAAAAAAGATTTAACCCAGTTTTAGAATGAATGGGTAAAACCCAATTAATAATTTCGGAAACATGCATGGACAAACATACCTCCAAAATGTGTTATATTAAGTAATTATAATTTTAAAGTTTGTTTGAACCTACTTCACGTAGTGATTTATTAGTTACCTCTTACAAATAAAAGTGTATAAATGAATAGGTATTATAAAATAAAAAAAATGCTATTATTGTTGGTTCAGCTTTTTTTTTAAATTGGGGAGATGGGAGGGATCCTATGAATTTGCCACGGGCCTCGAACGGTATAGTTACGCCACTGCGTGCGAGAGTAAAACACAATAAAATAAAGTGTTTCTTAGAAACGGAAATGGCAATATTACATGATAGAAACCGATTAATATGGCCAAAAGTCAAAACGACGCATTAAATTATTTTAAATTCTATTATTAAACTGCACATAATGTAAGTTACTTAAAATCAATGAAAAGGCTAAAAATACTGTAATTCAAACTAAATAAACAAGCTTTCTTATTTCATTAAGTATTAAAAAAAATTTCACTAATTTCAATTTTCATTCATTTGTAAAAATAAGTTCTTCTTTTTACACTATGGTGTAAACTGCTAAAAATAAACGAAAATGCTAGGAATATACTGTGATTCCAACTAATTACATACCTTTCTTTTTATCAAAAAATATTTTATATCAAACAAAATGCAAATCGTCGTCTTACAACTTTGCTAATAAATATTATTAGGCGCTCAATTTAATTGTCTAATATCTTTATTTTCGCACGAAGTTTTGATTTATATCTGCTTCATTTAAAGATCTATGCTAATTTCGCACACATTTAAAAAAATCTGATTAGTGGGCATGCATATGCATGTGACTGGGGCACAGCTCTTTATAATTTGGGCATTGTCCTTTAAATTTGTCTCAAATATTTTTTTCGGGATTCATTATTGATCTTATATTATACTTAAAAGGATCTTTTTTATTTAGTTATTATTTAAGCTCAAAAAATATTATTTAAAATATGAAAAGTAAGGGAGGGAAATTCGAACTTACACAACGCGTCACTATTGGTCGAAACGATATGTGACGTCAATGGCTATGTCTTGCATTTATCGGCGTCGATATTCATACGTGTTCGTACTGTGTTAAATTGTGTTTGCGAGAAAAATTGTTTAAAACTGTATTTCTGTGTGTTTACTTTGTGAATATACATTTGTAGTCAATCTAAGACGATGACAGAAACTGGTTTTGTCAAAGCACAATCCGATAATCTGCCGAAAATAGATGCATTTATGATGTCAGCATATTTTGCATCAAATCTCGATTTTACGAGCGCAGAAATCAAAGGAGTGAAAACTGCAAGGTAATTATTACATTACATGATATATTTTAGTAAACCACATAGATTTTTGTTCATGTTTAAATAATACAACAAAACATAACCATTTGTATTTAAAAAAAACTCCTAATTTACCTCTATTACATTAAAACTATTAATATTAACGGTATATTATATTGTTGAAGCTCACTTAAGTAAGATATGTTTATATACTTTTTGTAAGTCCATATCCATACTTTTCCATACTAATATTATAAATGCGAAAGTAACTTTGTCTGTCTGTCTGTCTGTCTGTTCCGCTTTCACGCCAAAACTACTGAACCGATTTAAATGAAATTTGGTACACAGATAGTCAGTGAGACAGATAGTGACAGATAGTGATACACAGATAGTGAGAAAGGACATAGGCTACTTTTTCATTCAAAAAAGGTTCTAAAGGGTTGTAAAAGGTTGAATGGAGGGATAATAGGTTGTATAGAAATATTGTTAAAACTATTGAACCGATTTAAATGAAATTTGGTACACAGATAGTCTAGAGACTGAGACAGGACAGAGGCTACCTTTTAAAGCAGAAAAGGGTTGTAAAGGGTTGAAAACGGTTGAAGGGTTGAAGGGTTGTTTTACGTTTGGTATATACGAGTTAACCACCCCGTATATACCAATCGCTAGAATTATGCGTTATAAGCAGGGTTCAGATTTAGGTAATTTTAAGAGCAAAAAAATCGCGTGATGTTTTAAATAAAAAGTTCTGTTCTATGTACCTTAGACGGTTGGTTGGCAATGTTACTCCCTTCGCACCAGTATTGGTCTGCTTTGGGGGGGAGGGGGGGGGGGTTAGTGAGCGGCAAGTCACCACCTATTCCACAATGTTCAGACTCCATAAAACTAGCTGTTCTTGGGGAAATGTATATCTATGTTTAACAAGCTTCCGCAAAGTGTCATTGTTTTTGCCTTTATATAATTTAAAATCCATATCAAAAAGACACTCAAAAGTAAAGGTAAGTGGCTATCTAAATGATCACACTATTTGGGAATAGGGACACTATTCATAGAGCCATGTTTGGTAACAACATTATTTATAACTGCCCGCGGCTTCGCCCGCGTGGATTTCGGGATTGGGTGTATAGAGGGTTAAGGGTCATAGCTTTTGCCCACGGCTACATATACGCGGAAGTCGGTTTATGGTGCGAAGATTTTATCGCGCTTCCCGTGGGACTATCCGTTTTTCCGAGATAAAAAATGCCGCAAAACTCCTCAAGAATCACTCTATCTATTGATGAAAACCGCATAAAAATCTGTGCAGTAGTTTTTGAGCGAAGCCTTTATTGCGCATCCCGTGGGATCTGTCGATTTTTCCGGGATAAAAAGTAGCCTATGTTACTCGGGGAGAATGTAGCTTTCCAAAGGTGAAAGAATTTTGAAATCGGTCCAGTAGTTTAAGCGTGAAGAGGTAACAAACAAACAAACAAACAAACAAATAAACAAACAAACAAACAAACACACTTTCGCATTTATAATATTAGTTGGGATTATTCTAATTATTAACATTGAAAAGAGGAGATAAAAAATAGACCTTCAGAGTTTCTTGCCTGTTCTTCTCGAGAAGGCTCTCCCAATTTCCGAACAGGTGTAGAGTCAATATTATTATTTTTTTTTCCTTATTCGTACGTACGGTTTTTTTTGTTTTGTTTGTTTTGACGTCAATAAGTGCCTGTAAAAGTCTACGTTGAATAAAGATTATTTTGATTGATTTTGATTGATTGATTGATAGCGAATGATTCATTTGAAGCGCTGTTAGGGATTTAAATCAGTGAATCACTTGGAAGATTCGACTCACTGAGTCGTTTCTGTAAAGATTGACACATCTCTAATTTGAATGGTCCCACAGGTGCATGCACGTGCCAGCCCAACCACCATTACGAGCAAGGACGGTGTTGGCCATCCAGCGATTGGTCTGAAAAGTGCACCACGGATGTTCAGTGCATGGGTGCATTAAGAGATCCATGGAATATGATGTGCAAAGACTCTGTCTGTGTGTGTGCTGATGGATATTATCTGAGGCAGCGCGGGAATGTCGGAAAATTGCAACAGGTTTGTATATTTTGTAATATTGTAAGTGCTGGAGACGTATTTTTGAATCATTAGACGTGAATTTGGAATTCGAATACGAATACAAATCGTGCGCGAAATTATTTTCTACTGCTTACAATTTGTGTAATTAAATTAAATTCAGTGTTGTCATTAAAAACAAATTCCGTTTCACGCAGAAAAATTAAAAATCACAACAACAAAATCAAAGATCCGGCGATGACCCGCACGTGAAACGGATCGCTGTCAAGGTCACTTCAGCGTTGGATATTCTACTAGTAGAAATCAAATACGAGTGGGTTGAACCACTCGTTGCACAACGCACACTTTACACGATATAATGAAAGAATTTTGTACCAACCTACAAATAACGTGTCAATACTGCCAACACAATGGAACGCTACAGCTTGACACTTTAGTAGGGGTGCCAACATAACCATTGACTATTTGTTGAAACGCACTGTATAATTTACATTTTGAATTTTTATATCTTAAATATTGCAGCAATTGGTGAAAATTGTGTCTTGGATGAAGACTGTCAGTTTGAGGGAGGGTCTTGTGATGCACGAACTAATAAATGCGTTGGTCCGGAAGGTAAGTTTTTTAAGATTGTTTCATGTTTATTTATTAGGTAGACATAATAGGTACAGATATTTTTTAAGTTATAAGCATGCTAATAGGCTATTCTACATTTTTTCAAATATTTTTTAAAATGTTCTTTTACATGCGATAATCAAGTGTTATTTTTATTTGCGCAATATATTTATCCTGCAAGCAGGAAAAAAAAATCAAAATATTATCGTAAAATAATGGCGCCAAAATGCCGACCGCCATGTCTGTGACGTCAATTGTACTAAAATAAAGAAATGTCAAAGTTGTCAAACGCCGAAGATAGTAGTGATGTGCCAACACGGAATTACAAAACTCGATTTAACTCGAGTTAAAGTTCACGTAACTCGGGTTGAACTCGAGTCAACAAGATGGAAGAGTTATTTTTTTATATTTTATATTTTTGGCAATTTGTTCTCTACCTTCGCATTAATAGTAAAATAATTGAGCAGCCAAATGATATTTTTATTTGTTTATAATGTATTGGAAGAGTTATACTAACTAAAGTAAAAAGGAAATTATTTTTTGAAATCGAATCATTTATTTATGTATTTTTATTAAGATACGGTGGATGTTCATTAAAATGCCTTGATTTTATTAATTGCTTTATTTTATTTCTGTTAACACACATTTCCTGTTACGCAGCGTAGACCAGAGAGAGAGATGAGGCAGCGTTTCGTAGACAAACAAAAATTCTACCATAGATAATACAATACAGTATTTATACTCTAATACCGCCCCTCAATTTTTAGTGTAAAAATAAAAATTGCTTATTACACAATATATGGCAACCCTATTACTTAACATTACAATTTTGCAACTGTCGATAAAAAAATATGTCATGTGTCACAATTGACATCTTTCAACGTGAGTCATCTGTCAAAATTTACATTTTTACTAACCTTAAAATTTCACAATACAAAACATTACTCTAACCAGGTTTTACCACAAACTATCACTTTAAACAAAGCATCAACTTTTATTTTAAGCCAAAAAGTAACTTATCTTTAAAATAATTAAACTTCGGGCTGCATAATGCCTTTGTAAAACAATCAGCAATGTTCTCACTTGTTTCTACAAAGTTAACACATAATAACTTTTTATTTACCACTATATCTTTGATAAAATGAACCTTAATGTCTATGTGTTTTGACCTTTTAGTGTTCTCATAGTTATTTATCATTTTTATAGCACTCATATTGTCACAATACATCACAACACTGAACTTTTCACTGTTAAAATCTTCATTTAATCCTTTCACATACAATAATTCAGTTTCTTGAGATAATTTTATTGTGTTTTCATTTCTTGTTATGTCTATTCCCAAATAGTTTGTTATTTCACCAAGATCCTTTGCATTAAATTCCTTTACTAATGCCTTGACAGTATATTCTACAGTAACTTTTTGTCCCATCAAAATTATATCGTCCACAAATAATATGAGCCATATATTTATTCCTTTGTATAGACACACATCATAGCTTGATCTCTTTAAGTTAATATTTTCACCAAATTTATTGAATTTATCATTCCAGCATCGCGGTGACTCTCTTAAACCATATAATGCTTTTCTTAATTTTAGAACTTTTGTTGTGCCTTTTACTTTGACTCCTTCAGGAATATTTATGTATGTTACTGACTCTAAATTTCCATTTAAGAATGCTGAGGGAATATCTAGTTGTCTAACTTCCCAATCTTGTACTACAGCATGTGACAAACCTAGTCTTATTGTAGACATTTTTGCAACTGGTGCATATATATTGTTATTATTCATTGGATCTATATCTTGCTGAAAACCTCGAGCTACAAGTCTCGCTTTATTGCTTCCATCCTGTTTAGTTCTAAAGATCCACTTAGTGTCAATTGCTTTGTGTCCTTTTGCTAAGTCACTCTCTTCCCAAACTTCTAATTCTTGTAATGAATTTATTTCTTTACTTATGGCTTCTCTCCAAGATTCACTTTTTATTGCTTCACTATAAGTTTTGGATCATCACTTCCTATTAATGCATATGCCATGAACATTTCATAATCAGTGAACTTCTTTGGTAAGATTTTAGTACGCACACTTTGATGTATATCTTCATTTTTATTACACATTTGCTCTGTTTCTATATCTTCTTGATTATCTTCTATCTCTTTCTGTTCTATATTTTCTTGTAGAATATTGTATTCTCTATTACTCATATTTTCCTGAACATCATACACAAAGTCTTCTTTATTAAAACGAACATCACGAGATATGATTATTTCACCTGTTATGGGATCCCATAAGCGGTATCCATTTCCTGAATATCCCACAAATCTTACAGTTTTCCCTCTTTTATCAAGTTTATTTACTCTTGGTAATATAGTAGTCCATGCTTTACAGCCAAATACACGAAGATTATCATAGGAAACTCTTCCATAAAAAATATGTGCTGGTACATCATAATTCAATGCTTTTGTAGGAGATCTGTTTACTGTGTATGTTGCACATCTTAAAGCTTCACCCCACATATATTTTGGTATGTTTGTTTCTGTTAACATTGTTCTCACTTTATCCATTAATGTTCTATTCATTCTCTCACAGACTGAATTTTGTTGAGGAGTATATGTACAAGTTGTTTCCTGTTTGATACCATGTTGATGATAAAACTGTTTTAATTTTTCATTTAGAAATTCTGTCCCTTGGTCTGATCTTATCCTTGATACTCGGTTTCCATTATTATCACATTCTGTTGATATATCCCAACTAATCCCAACTAATATTATAAATGCGAAAGTGTGTTTGTTTGTTTGTTTGTTTATTTGTTTGTTTGTTTGTTTGTTTGTTACCTCTTCACGCTTAAACTACTGGACCGATTTCAAAAATTCTTTCACCTTTGGAAAGCTACATTCTCCCCGAGTAACATAGGCTACTTTTTATCCCGGAAAAATCGACAGATCCCACGGGATGCGCAATAAAGGCTTCGCTCAAAAACTACTGCACAGATTTTTATGCGGTTTTCATCAATAGATAGAGTGATTCTTGAGGAGTTTTGCGGCATTTTTTATCTCGGAAAAACGGATAGTCCCACGGGAAGCGCGATAAAATCTTCGCACCATAAACCGACTTCCGCGTATATGTAGCCGTGGGCAAAAGCTATGACCCTTAACCCTCTATACACCCAATCCCGAAATCCACGCGGGCGAAGCCGCGGGCAGAAAGCTATTCTTTAATAAATATGTTTCTGTAAAATGTGAGTAATCATCAATAATTAGTAAATAATATCTTTCTTCTAATTTAGTACTGGGACTTATTGGGCCTCCTATATCAACATATATCTGTTCTCCTATTCTCTTACTCTTAGAATGCATAACTGGTTTGAATGGCACTCTGGTTGATTTACCTTCCATACATGCATTGCATATTTTTGGTGAGGTTGGTAATCCAAGTAGTTTTAACCCTTGATGATTCAGATGATTTAATCTTTTATGCCACAAAATACCTTTGTCTAATTTCTTCAATATCATTGCTTTTTCATGTTCATTTATATAAAACTTTATGACAAATAATCCTGTGTTATATGAATTTCCGAATAGTGTTGTAGAATTATTACTTATTATTGCTCTGTTATTTTGAAATATTACTTTATATCCTTGTTTATTTATTCTTTTTACAGACAATAAATTATGAGACAATTCTTTAACTATAAGTGCTTCTATACTTAGTATTATGCCATTTTGCGTTTTTACTTCTAATGTTCCTTTCTTTTTTATGTTTATTACTTGTTTGTTCGCTACTATCACTTTTAATTCTGGTATTTCTATTATATCTATCATGTATTTTTCATATTTACTATTTATCATATTATGTGTAGCACCTGAATCTATAACAAAAGTGATATCATTTTCTTTTTCAGTACTGCATGACTCATGTGATGAATATGCCTCATCTGCAATAAATGAAACTTTCTTCTTTTCTTCAGACTTTTCTTCTTGCATCAGATTTGCTCTTGGTCTTGCACCTCTACTTCTGTTTCCTCTCAATTAATTTCCTCTGCCTCTTTGTACTTTACTGTAGCAATCTTTTGCGAAATGACCTTTCTTTGAACATTTATAACATTTTATAGTTGTCATATCAAAATTGAAACTGTATTCTTCTCTATTTTTAGTGCTTGTCTGTTGTGTATTCTTTAGTTTAAGTTCAGCATCTAACAATTTATTTTTCGTGAAGTCCAGTGTCAATTCCATGTTAGTGGACTCTAGAGCTGTTATGATCGGGTCGTATGAGCTTGGTAACGTTAATAATAGGTGACAGACTTTATCTTGATCCGTTACTTTGCTTCCAGTCTCTTCTATTTCCCTTAATATTTTATCGAATTGGCGAAAGTGTTCACTTAGCTCATCTGTTTCTGAACATTTTAAACTTAGAAGTTTCTTTTTTAGATATAATAAACTTATAGCACTTTTACGCTCAAATACATTTTTGAGATTATTTAACATTTGATATGACGTTTTACAGTCTCTTACGTATTCTAGATACTTGTCTGATAAACTCTGTACTATAATGCTGCGGGCTCTCGCGTCCCTATTTCTGAGATCTCTTTTATCGGCGTCACTGGCTTTTTCAATGTCTACATTTTCGCTTACTTCTTTACATTGTTTTTCCTCTAGGATTATACCAATCCTAAATAGCCACGAGCTATAGTTATCGCCTGTGAATTGCGGCAACTGCAAATCGAAGAAGCCATAGTCTTACCATGTGACCGTAAACGCACTTTTTAACTTTCTATCAATCTGTGCCATCTGGCTTAATTCTGAACATCCAATTACTTTCCCGTCCTACTGGGCCCATAACCTATTAAGATACGGTGGATGTTCATTAAAATGCCTTGATTTTATTAATTGCTTTATTTTATTCCTGTTAACACACATTTCCTGTTACGCAGCGTAGACCAGAGAGAGAGATGAGGCAGCGTTTCGTAGACAAACAAAAATTCTACCATAGATAATACAATACAGTATTTATACTCTAATAATGTTTGGTCTGAATTAAAATTTTAGAATTATTTATATTTATTATTAATAAAACTATGTAATTTTACAGCAATCTTTTCAAAATAAAATCAAATTAACATTATGGTGTATTATGTGCATTATGTAAATTTATGTAATTTATTTTGATTATAAATTAATTTATAATCACAATATTTTCAAGAAGAAGAAAATTAACTAATTACTATCATAAAAGAATATTCTTGCATTAGTTAAATTATATGCTGATATTTTAATTTTAATTTTAATTGTATTGTATTTAACTATTTATATAAAGGAAAACAAAACGAATAATATTTTTCCTGTCAATTAACTACCAATTATAGTGATTAACAAAAATATATAAAAATCTTATGTAAGTAACTAAAACAAACTTCTTTTCAAACGTTTTAACAAAAATAATATTCTTATCTCAAAAACAATATTCTACTATAAGATTTTCTTTTAGGACCCGGCATTTTTCTTAAACAGAATTTAAAACACGAATAACTATAACAATAACTGGTACAGCAAGTTAACCTCAAATCTACATAAATGTGACGCTTGTTTGTTATGTAATGAAAACCACCGTTCTTTACATACATACATACACTCACGCCTTTTTCCCACGGGGGTAGGCAGAGATTACGTCCTTCCACTTGCTACGGTCCTTACATATCTCTTTCGCTTCATCTACTTTCATAACATTCCTCATACATGCTCGACGATTGCGGTTACAAATATATGTAATACTACAAACTTGTACACCTGACTGTTCACTTTAAAACTAACTCGTCGACTCTTGCTTAAGAACTAAACTGTGCTTAGAGACTAGGGTCACATTATATACCTTCATTTTGCCGCCATTTCATTTCAGTCCGCATCAGTGGCGCCAAAAACCACAGTTTCCTTTTAGTCAAATCAAATACCATTTTAACATTACAAGTGCTTGACTTATTATACAATTGAATACCTTTTTTTATATAATAAAATCATAACAGTTATAAATGAGTATAGTCTCAAATGATCGGCGTATTTCGCTCCATGTCGGTTTCAAACTCAAGTTTCAACTCAAGTTGGTTCGAGTTAAGCCCAACTCGAGTTAGTTACTGGAGACGACCATCATTAGAAGATAAAGAAGAGCCGCTTATTTTAGGTTAGTAAAAAGTTCGTGTTGAAAGATTACTTATGAAATAAAAATGAGTTTCCATAATCCGTATCGTTGGTGTATAGCGTTGAATTTGCAAGAATTCTACTTTGAAAACACCAGACAAGCTGTTATTAAGGTTTCCGAATAGCGATTCTATGAGATATGTTGGTTCATGGAATTAATAAGTGTAACACTGGTATGTCACAAATAAAACTAAACTTTACATAAAAGAAGAATTTGTCTTTATTACATTCCCGACACATACGAAAATGCGAGAGCCGCGGACAGACGGGGCACGATAGCGACACACATGCACTGCTCATCGCTCGCGGCTCACTGACTCGCACGCTAACGTTCATCGTTTTTTGTATTAGAATTTTCCAGAAGCGACGTGAAGTGCGTGTGAGTGCGGTCCTATTCGGACGTTATGTTTATTTGTAGAAGCGACGTGAAGTGCGTGTGAGTGCGGTCCTATTCGGACGTTGGGGTTTATTACATAAGCCCTCTGTTACAACCTCCCCCTCTAATACAAGAAGCGCCCTCGCATTTGTATTAGCAGCTTACAATCATATACATATAAAGTCTTAAGAATTACAAACCCAAATGTACATACAATACAAAAGAAAATTATATAAATTTGCCTGATTGTAGGTCTAGATGTTACGTACTAAGTTAATATACTCATTTCTGTCTTACAAAAAAAACTTAAAATTAGGTACTTAAAATTAATTACACTTATTCCATGAAACGCCGTGGCCGACCCCGTTTGCGCTTAGGTCTTACTGGTTGTGTCTCTGCTGCATTGCCGACAAAAGGTGTTAGCTGTGAAATATGATATTTACCGATGTTTTCTAATTCGTATGTAGTATTACTGATTACTTTGCTGATTTTATATGGCCCGTCGCGGCGTGGTATAAATTTTGCGATCTGCCCGTAGCTAGTGTCATTAACACCTTGGGTTTTAAGTAACACATAGTCACCGACGTTGAGCTCCGCTACTTCTTTGCGCCTAGAGTCCGCATGTTTTTTACTGTTCTCTTGTGCTCTTTCATGTACGTCTCTGGCTTCGTCTAGAGTAATCGCGAGTTTTTTTAAGAATGGTGTTATGCATGGTACAACGTTGTCTTGCTCAATTATAGCTCTGAAGTCAGTTGCTGTGTCGGCTGGAGCTCGTAATTCCCTACCAAAGGTGAGGTAGGCTGGCGAACACTTCGTGCTTGCTGTTATGGCGGAGTTCATGGCAAATCTTATGGCAGCAATGTGTTCGTCCCAGGAAGCATGATTGCTACCGACGAGAATAGCAAGTTGAGGTTTAAGGTCTCTGTTTTTTCTCTCGATTGGGTTTGCCTGTGGGTGATACAACGGAGTCAGGGTCTGCTCTATTTGCAGAGTATAGCAAACTTGTTGCATTATGTCGCTGACAAATTGTACGCCGTTGTCACTAATTAATCTCCGTGGGATTCCATATCTTAAAAAAACTTCGTTGACTAAGGTTTGTGCACATTCTGCACTTGTGGCCTTTTTAAGAGGGAAAATTTCGACCCATCTACTGCACACGTCTTCTACAATCAGTATCCATCTGTTTTGTTTCTCTGTCTCTATTAAGGGGCCAAATAAATCAATAGATAAAACTTCGAATCTTCGTGTTACGGCTGGAGTTTGGAGTAAGCCGGAGGGTTTTTTCAGGCTGGCTTTATACTTTTGGCACTGTACACATGCTTTTATGTAATTTGCAATGTATGTGCGCATTCCAGGCCAGTAAAATCTGTTTTTGATTCTGCTTAATGTGCGCTCGGCTCCAAAATGACCAGCTGTTGGTGCGTCATGGAACTCAGCTAGCACTTTGTTTCGTTCGTGTTCAGGTACTACTAAGCTTGCTCCTTCTTCATCTTCTGCCTCCAAACTATATCTGTAAAGAATACCGTCATTCATAATATACCCTTTATCTGCCCATGGTTTTCCTTTTCGAGGGTCATCTGATTCGATATCTTGTATAATTTTGCTTACTTCCAGGTCCTTCAATTGGTTTTCTCGGACGTCTTCGCGGCCCCTGTGAGGTAGATCTACAACTGCTAAACATAGAGTGTTATCGTTACTTTCAATATTTGTTGGTCTCGAGAGGGCGTCAGCTATAACGTTTGCCCGCCCTGGTGTATAGTCGATTTGCAAGTTGTATTCTTGTAATGTCAGTGCCCATCTGGCAAGCCGACCACTAGGTGATCTAAGGCTCATCAACCAGCGCAAAGGTTGATGGTCGGTTTTGATGAATACCTTATTTCCCTCGATATATCCACGAAACTTTCCGACAGCCCATACTACGGCCAAGGCTTCTCTCTCTGTCGTTGAGTAATTACGTTCGGCATCAGTGAGGAGCCGGCTGGCGTACTCGATAGGTCTCTCGTTGTGACTCTCCCCCTGCATTAAAACGGCTCCAAGACAGTAACCACTGCTATCTGTTCGGAGTATGAACGGTTGTGATTCGTCAGCCTGTCGTAATATTGGTGCTGTTGTCAAAAGGGTTTTTAGTTTGTCAAAAGCTTCTTGCTCCCCAATTTCCCATTGCCATGAGCTATTTTTTTTTAGCAAATTAGTAAGTGGTCTTGCCACATCAGCATAGCTCGGTATAAACCTGCGGAACCAGCTGGATGTTTGGAGAAAGCTTTTTAACTGTTTTATGTTTTGGGGGTTAGAAATACTTGCGATTGCTGAAGTTTTCTCAGGATCGACGTGTATTCCCCCAGGCACTATGACATGGCCCAAAAATTTTACAGACTCGCGAGCAAAGTAGCTTTTCTCCCTGTTCACTCGCAAGCCAAACATGGCAAGTCTCGCGAAGACTGCTTCAAGGTCGTTTAGATGTTTCTGGAAAGGGCCTGGTGATAAAATTATCAGGTCGTCGAGGTATGCTAGGATCTCTATATCCTTTAAGTTAGAACGAAAACGATCAATAAGACGCTGGAATGTAGCTCCTGAGTTACGTAATCCCATTGGCATGCGTTTAAATCTAAAGGTTCCTAGCGGTGTTGTGAACGCTGTCTTGTCTCTGTCTTCTGGGTGTACGCTAACTTGATGGTACCCTGATCGGAGGTCCAGAGTCGTCATATACTCACTTGATTTCGCCGCATGCAAGATATCTTCTACCCTCGGGAGGGGGTAACGGTCAGGTTCCGTTACTGCGTTCAGTTTCCTGTAGTCGATACATAGCCTAAAACTATTGTCTTTCTTGGGGACCAGAACAACGTTAGAAGCCCATGGCGATTCGCACTCTTCTATGACGTCATTGTCAATTAGCTTGATGAGTTCTTTTTCCAATGCCTCCTTTCTTTTTGGCGATAACCTGTATGGCGGGGACGCTAATGGTTCCTGGGACTCACTCACTTTGATTCTATGAACTGCGAAGTCTGTCGCCGGCCCATGTGATGCGAACTGCGAGGTTTTTGACTGAATAAAGTTGTTGAGCAATTGCCTTTCATCTGGTGACAGCTTCGATCCTTCGTCTCTGCGTAATATATGGTGGGCGGCATCGGTTTGCATAAACTCCTCATCAGGAATCTCGTTCAGTATATATGAATTAACGAAGTCGAATTTTTTTTGGTTTATCTGTAAAGAACCATACTCCTTGAGGTACATTTAGTATTAAACCCGCCTTAACGATAAAATCTTGGCCAATAGAGTTTTTGTTTTGTCTCCAGGAAACACCATGAAATCCGTAATAATCTCTCTGTCGCCTAAACTTACAGGCACTTGAGTTTTTAAAATCTTCTTAGTCTGACGTGAGCCATCAGCAAGACCAATAGTACGTTCGATCTCATTAAATTGTATACCATGCTTTACTAGAATCGCATGTAGCGTTGGACTTGCGACACTGCTCGTAGCGCCGGTGTCTATAATTGCTACACCTGGGTAATTTAGAATTTTTATGCCTATTGTAGGATGTGGCGTAGATGTTTCTATTTCTGTCGTAATGACATTAAAATTGGCGCTATGGGACGCAGTATTACTACGACATTTTTCGCATTTAGATCTAACTACTCCCAGTTGCCCGCAACCGTAGCAGCGAACTGGGGTCGACGACGGCGTCGCATTAACATCAGAATTATTTATATTATCATTAAATTTTGAATCAAGTTTATTGGCGTTATTTTTACTTAAACTACGACAATCACTTGATTGATGACCGTAGTATTTACAATATGAACAACGAACACGAGAACATTTCGAGTTGTCGATCGAGTTCGGAGTGAGTTTTGTACCGTTGGTAGCGGTACCGCGGTCGTATCGTTCGAACTTATTATTATGCGATTTCGACTTAAGTTTAATTTCGCTACCGTTTATATCTGAGATCGCGTCTTCCGTATCTCTCGCTTTTTCTATCAATGAGTCTATACTATTAATAATAGAATCCCGGGACAATCGTTCACGAACTCTCTTATGTAATAACCCGTATATAATATCAATTTGCATTACATCACTTAATTTATATGGTAATTTAACAAATAAAGATCTTAATCTAGCAATAAATACATCGGCACGCTCACCTTCGGATTGTTCACTCACAAAAATGTTTCTCCAAACCTTGTATGCCGGCTGCCGGGCGCCGTACATGGCGCGCATACGCGCGAGTGCTTCGCTCCACGCGTTGATGCTGGGTCGTGCGCCGCGCCACCACACTGCGGCGTCGCCCTCGAGCAGCATGGCGAGGCCTCGCAGAGCGTGCTCGTCGGACACGTCGGTACATTCCTTGTACACTTCGACTGCGTCAATAAAAGCTTCGACAACTTCGGTTTCTCGTGCTTTTCCGTCGAACCTGGCAGTGCATTTTGCGAAATTACCACTCGTTGACATGCTGGCGTTCGACGTGGATGCATGCATAGGTGTCAAGGGTGTTGAGGGTGGTATGCCAGTGCTGCCATTCTGGAGCATTCGTAGTGACTCTATGAGGTTTTTATTCGATTCCGCTTGTACTCTCGCGAATGATTCCATCATTGCTGACATTAATTTAAAAGTATCGAAGTCTTGGGGACTAGGATTGGACTCGGGGTTCCCGTTCACTGCCGTTGACTGAGCTGTGGGTGGGCTGACGTGGGCGGTGTTGCGGCAGGGATCTTCGGCTGCAGCGTACGTTGCTGCTGCCGGTTCATGCCCTTCTGAATCGCTACCGTCGCTCGCATTTTCTCCACTGCTATTTCGTCGTCGAATGGTTCTCTTCGTTCTCGGCATCGTTTATAAAGTTCAGGACCTCGAGTATCAAAAAAAATTCACTGTTGTCGTAAATTGTTACCCGATTCGTTATATGAGATCAGGCCACGAGTTGGAGCGCCACTGTAACACTGGTATGTCACAAATAAAACTAAACTTTACATAAAAGAAGAATTTGTCTTTATTACATTCCCGACACATACGAAAATGCGAGAGCCGCGGACAGACGGGGCACGATAGCGACACACATGCACTGCTCATCGCTCGCGGCTCACTGACTCGCACGCTAACGTTCATCGTTTTTTGTATTAGAATTTCCAGAAGCGACGTGAAGTGCGCGTGTGAGTGCGGTCCTATTCGGACGTTATGGTTTATTTGTAGAAGCGACGTGAAGTGCGTGTGAGTGCGGTCCTATTCGGACGTTGGGTTTATTTATATAAGCCCTCTGTTACATAAGTGCTAAAGCTTGAAATGAAGATCTTAGTGAGTAGGACTAAGAATGAATGAGTTGATTCATCAAATGCCTCAGTTCAATCAAGTTTATTATCATCGTCGGAGAAGGAGTGCAAACGATGGTAGACATAATGCATGGTGCTTTAACAAGCAAAGGAATGAAAGTGAATGTAAGCAAGACGAAAGTAATGTTTTTTGAAAGAGAAGAATGTTGACAAACTTGTGATATTTATGATTGAGGGACTAAAAGTAGAACAAGTGAAAGAATTTGTATATTGGGTTCACCGTTTACGAGAGATTGGCAAGTGTGATTGGTGATATTGAAAGAAGAGTTTTGAAAGGGAATCAAGTAAATGGGGCACTTCATTAACTTCATGAATAGCCAGAACGTATCACAAAGAGCACGACTGGCTGTGCATGGAGGCGTGTTGATCCCCACATTGATGTATGGTAGTGAATGTTGGCTGTGGCAGAAGAAACATGGAAGTAGGATTAATGCTGTGGACATGAGAAGCTTGAGAAGTATAATGGAGTGAATCTGAAGGACAAGTCAGGAACAGTGTGATAAGGGAGCGATGCGGCGTAGTTGAAGATGTAGTGACAAAGATAGAGAAAGGAATGCTTAGATGGTTCGGCCATGTTGAAAGAATGAATGAAGGAAGATTAACGAAAGAGATACACAAGGTAAGAATGATTAGGACGAATCGGTACAGGTCGACCTAGGCGGACATATCTCGATCATATCGAAGATGTCCTAAAGAAAGGCCGGGTCAAGAGTACTCGCAACCGATGATTACTGTGAGATTTTGTCGAGCGAGGCACAAAAAGAAACTATTCTTGATGGACTTATTGGTTTTTATTTAATTATATACAGCTTTATAAATTATTTAAGTGTACAGCGATACAGCAGGGCAGAGAGCAAGCCAAGGGCAGAGAGAGACCGCTTTATAAATTACTAGCTTTCTGCCCGCGGTTTCGCCTGCGTGGATTTCGGGATTGGGTCTATAGAGGATTAAGGGTCATAGCTTTGCCCACGGCTACATATCCGCGGAAGTCGGTTTATAGCGCGAAGGTTTTATTGCGCTTCCCGTGGATCCGTTCCGTGGATCCGATCCGTTTTTCGAGATAAAAAATACCGCAAAACCTTGTTCAAGAATCACTCTATCTATTGATGAAAACCGCATAAAGATCTGTGCAGTAGTTTTTGAGCGAAGCCTTTATTGCGCATCCCGTGGGATCTGTCGATTTTTCCGGGATAAAAAGTAGCCTATGTTACTCAGGGATAATGTAGCTTTCCAAAGGTGAAAGAATTTTTGAAATCGGTCCAATAGTTTCGGAGCCTATTCATTACAAACAAACAAACAAACAAATCTTTCCTCTTTATAATATTAGTATAGATATTAAGGCAAAGGTACATAAACATGCATCCTAATATTTGATGTATAGAAGAAAAAAACTATGAAATTATTTTCCATCCAACAACCGACGAGCATGCATGAAGACGCTCATGAAAGTGGAGGAAGCAAGAGAAGTGTGCTAGAATCGTAGCAAGTGGAGAGAAGTGCTCTCTACCTATCTCATTGGGAACAAGACGTGACATGTATGTAATAAGTACCTACTACGTACAACGTTGTACGTAGTACTTATTAATCCAAGGTTTAGTTAGAACTCGCAGGACAAAATCCAACAAAATAGTCTCTAAAATCTCATTTATATCTTTGTGAGGATCATTTTAATGTAAGTACATAAGTTTTTTTGATGAGTCCTCTCTTAAAATACACTTTTAATACAAACATGTACATAAGCGAGAAATGAGGTTATTGTCTACATTGGTTGCTATGTTATGGGGCTCATTTGTTTACAAACATACACTTAGTTTTAGCACTAATGACATCGTACCGAGAAAATCATGGCGGTCGCTGTTTTCGGTCACGTGATATTTTTAGAAATAAAACTTCGATTTAAAATTAGAAATATAACATTATTCTTACGTTTTTATGACAAAATAATATAATGTTTGCATTGCTCAGTACATAAACTATATAATAAATTCACAATTTATGTTATAACATAAAACAAAATTAAACAATAGTTAGACATATGGTCTCGCGAAGTTATTTGTAGATATTGATATCCCAACTAATATTATAAATGCGAAAGTGTGTGTTTGTTTGTTGTTTATTGTTTGTTTGTTTGTTTGTTTGTTACCTCTTCACGCTTAAACTACTGGACCGATTTCAAAAATTCTTTCACCTTTGGAAAGCTACATTCTCCCCGAGTAACATAGGCTACTTTTTATCCCGGAAAAATCGACAGATCCCACGGGATGCGCAATAAAGGCTTCGCTCAAAAACTACTGCACAGATTTTTATGCGGTTTTCATCAATAGATAGAGTGATTCTTGAGGAGTTTTGCGGCATTTTTTATCTCGGAAAAACGGATAGTCCCACGGGAAGCGCGATAAAATCTTCGCACCATAAACCGACTTCCGCGTATATGTAGCCGTGGGCAAAAGCTATGACCCTTAACCCTCTATACACCCAATCCCGAAATCACGCGGGCGAAGCCGCGGGCAGAAAGCTAGTATTCTATAATTTTGTCGAACTTGTTTTTGTCCTATCATTAATACTCTTCACAGCGTATGCGATAAAAGACATTTTATGGCTAATTCTTTTACACCTTCGGTTGGTTTTAATAAGAGTTTCTAAAAGATTTCTATAGTAATAACAGAAAAACTCGCTATTGCAACGTAAGTTTAAAGTCGAAAATTGTTATTAAGTTAAAAAATATATTAAAATTAAACAAAGAATATGTAAACTGTAGAAAAACCTCTAATATTGTTCAATTTGGTAACTTAAAAATATTACTTATATAATATAAAAATAAGTCTGTTGGAGCATGTTAGATTTCTGATAAAATAGTAGTAATTTAGACTCGTAGACACTCGTACTCTCGTAGACAAACAAATAAAGTTTTACGATTTTCCTGTGTAATAATGTTTTTGAAATAAAAATAGTTTCTTGTACACACAGCAACACGTTAGGTTATCTGTAGATTTTAATACAACTCTTAATTCACCCGCAATAAGGCCGTTTTGACAATTTTATATATTTTTTCTTCTTCGTATTATTTGTCAGTCATTACATGATGTATACAGTACTCTCTGGAGTATTCATTATTTTTTTTTACTTCATAGTTTTTAAAGATAAAAGGATGAGGAGGAATATGCCTTATCACCTAATTTTCCGCAAAATAGCTGTGTTTGCATTGTTGTGTTCCGACGTAAGATAAAATAAGAATGTGAAATTACTAGATACTGGACGTTTTTGTGATCTTATGTCACATCTTCACAATGTACACTGTGGTTTTGCTGATATTCTACGAAATGATCATTAGTAAAATTATTTAATATTTTATCTCTCTCAGCGATAAGGAGAAATTTCTTTCCCTTTCAGCCGCAATTTTCATTGAGTTTAATCTTGAAGTTAAGGTTGGCTATCTCAATATGGTACGGATAAATTGTGCCTTTAGTATTATACTCTACTTTTCGAGTTTATTCGTTACATACAAACATACAAATCTTTCCTCTTTATAATATTAGTGCAGATTTGAGAGGACACACAGTTACAATATACTGTTATTCAGTTCATAGAAGACTATTTAGTTTGTAGATTTGACCATTTTATTAAATAACATCAATTTAAGATGACCTCGACTTAGCGCTTGTAGGGGTGATTTCTGTACCTATCTGTACAGTCTCATACTGTACATATCATCTTTTGCTTACATGCTGAGCAATATTTTACTGTGCAATGTTACCTTTTAAGTACTGAGCAATATTTACTATGTCATATAATTTTAGCTGCGTTTGCAACCTTGAGCTGTAATGATTAAATTTTATTAATATTCTTTTGTGTAATAAGTAAGTTTAGAGTGCGATTAACAGCCACAGAGGAAGTATTAGCCAATTAACTTACTCTTTACTTTTATAACTTTTATTATTATTATTATTCGACAATATACGTCAGTTTAACTTATGGTGATCTTTCTCTGCACACCGACCAAACTCAACCCCATCACATTACATACTCAAGTGTACACCGTACATTTTGTGGTCCTTCGAGCCGGAAGTATACTATGCCGGACTAACGCCAAATATGGAAAAAATATGATTTTGTATCATGCATGCCAATCGTAAAATAAGAATTTTCACGATGTGGATATTCTTAATTTCAATTTCAATTTAAGTATGATCAAGTTCAGAAACCAAATTAAAATGTATCATTTTAATTAAGTGAGATTTATTTGTGTATTTTACGATTTATTTCACATTCGAATGTTGCTCAGATGTGCTTAATTCTGCCATCTCAGAGGTCCCGGGTTCGAATCCCGGTGGGGGCAGATGTTTGTACTTTAGTCATGGTTTTTATTATATATTTCTACCAAATTTATTTATATATGTATAATATACGTATGTCTATCCGTTGCCCTAGATCCCATAACACAAGCCTTACATAGCTTACTTTGGGCTAGGCTAATTGGTGTGAGTGTG
>JAYEAL010000104.1:0-24100 GCA_036419045.1 Scirpophaga incertulas
CCGGCCTATAGTTGGAGTAGTCTAAATGACTGCCCTGTTTATATATAGGCCGTATTATGGATTTTTTTAACCTATCCGGATACTCACCCGACATCACACAAGTGTTTACAAACTTTGCCAACACCGGACTTATGTCTTTTTTAATAAATAGTAGCGCGCTGTTTTTTTTTTTTATAATGTTTACGAGACATTGCTTGTTTGCATTCGAATACAGCTTTCGGATACGGATTCATTACAAGACGACATTTTAACTGAACTGACGGAACAACTGAGGTTGGCTCGGATCCACAGGCTTCAGAACAACTTGCTCCCCTGTGAATATGGCTAAAAAATATTTTTTTTGATGTGATATGGTGTAAAACTCTTACAAACTACAGAACACAAGAGGTTCCAAGAGGAATGCCACAGCAAGGGAGTGGAACAGAAAAGCAATAGACTGGAATATTAGAGCAATGGATTAGAACAAACTGGCATTCGTGTTTCCCAAGCAATTACTTGAATGAGAAATAGACATTTTAGAGTGAAAATGAACTGATAATCCAAAAGCATCTTAACTCTATGTCATACCAGACTGCGGTAAAACGCTTTCACGTCAATTACAAAAAAGGACAGACAGACATCCTTAGCCTTTCTCTGTGGACCGTTATCAGTACGGCCACCGACCTATACAGGACTAAGCCTTCAATTCCGTTGTTCGCTTGTGTCATCTGCCTAATAGGGGAGGGATAAGCGGAGATGTGGGTCGCACAATCCCGCTTAGTGCGGTGTCTACCTGCCACCTGGACAATATATTTTTTTTGACAGACAGGCAGATTCGTAATTTAATGTAAGTATTCAGTTTATGTTTATGCTGTAGATGGCGCTGTAGCGTTTGTTTTACCAAGGTTTAGAAATTTAGTAAAAAAAAATAAGGGTGTTCAATGACCGTGAGCGATAAAATCTGGTCAGTCTGGGTGGTACTGAATGTAGCGGGAGGCTTGGAGTGAATCCTGCCATGTACAGTTGGCAAAGCTCCCGGTGTTCCATTTAGCTAACATAATCCTTTGAATCGCTGCACGTGCGAAACCCCGCCCATTTTTTACTACAGCCATAAAATATGTTTGTTGATGCATATCAACGTAAAGTAAAGTAAAATTTATGAATATCCACAAACACATTGTTTTCTACAGACTTCAGAGACGCTTTGCTTTCTATTGGTGTAAGACGTGACGTTCGCTCCCCGTTCGATATGTTTTTATTGGCCCCGGCTTTTGGATTATGCATTTTTATTGACCTTCGTTATTTGCTGACCTGTGCGCGTTTATTGGACTAATTTTCTATTGTGTTTTTATTGACCCTGGCTTTTGAATTTTGGATTTTGATCGACCTTAGTTATCTGGTGACCTGTGCGCGTTTATTGGACTGATTTGATTGCTAATACGATAACCATTGCTACGAAATATTGGACTCTATTTAAAAATGCCGCGGAATTTGACTAGAGATGAAAGGAACCAGATTTTGATTCTTTATAATCAGGGAAGAAACATAATGCAGATATCCCAAGAATTAAATGTTGCGGTAAGTGGTCCACTTATTTATCTTTATAGAACGAGTGTTAGAGATCCATACTGCACTGATTCATAATTTTTTAATGCTTAGAACAGGAACCAAATAAAGTTTTAAAGAAGGTGCTACAAAAACACTCTGATAACTTAGGTATATGTGGTAATTTCGTTATTTTTTATCCGAATCCAAGAAATGGTCGAGAAGTGGATGGGGGTCGCGAACTCTAATAATTGGTTTAGTAGGTACTAACTAGGCATTAAAAGTTTTTCATTTGCGGGGGTTAGGCTCTGTAAATATGGACTGAATACAGAAACCAAGAATGTAATATGGTAATTTATATGTATGGGATTTTAGGGAATACGTAGACTCATACCTATTTTTTTCTCATAACGAGACATATTAACGTCAGTTAGCTAGTTACAGAATAATTTCAGTTAGTTAACTGTAAAATGTTCTTTATTTAAAAAAGAAGTATTTATAAATATGCTGTTATAATTATTAGTGTTCACTTATAATCAATGATAATTATGTTATTGGAACAAAGCGGGGAATCTCCGATTGTCAGAGATCGCACGTGCCAGTCAGCATTTAACAATATACTTTATGCATTGAGTTATAAGGTCGCTTTACTCAAACATTCTATTTGTTAACATTTGCAAAAACACCGACCGCGGCGATGCGGCTTATGTCAAAGGAAAAGCCAATAGAGCGGTGCTATCATTTAAAACAATCTTTAGGCTCAGTAGTAATAAGGTCAATTTTATTTTTTATTAGTACATTCCCAAACGTAAACAACCTTTATTTTTCAATTACTTCATCTTTAGTGTGTAGTGCACGAGCTTAGAGTTGTAAAATATTAAAATTTGTTATTGTTGAATATTGAGAACACGTTTAAGTCCACAGCCTTTATGACTTGCAGGCTTTAATGTTATATTTCATACAAAACTTATTACTTATCGATAACTAGTATATATCAGAGGGGCGATTTTGTAAAGAAATCGGCAATTACAATCGAGTTGGTTTAAAAATTCTGTTTGTATTAAACCAATAGGTATTTCATATCCTACTTATTTTGCTTTTTATTAATTCGTAATTCAAGCCATATTGGCTTAATCCTCAGTATCATCGACAAATAAGCCAATCCGATGATCATAATATCACTTTTCTTAATCGAGACACCGTATTTGATTATGATTGCCGATCAATTGATGTGTTACAAATAACCATTCAGATTAGTTTTTTCCTGCGCTTGCAAGTTCTGTTCTTTTTTGAGTGCGGCTATAATTTGACCCGTAGGTTATAGCCCGTACGTGTATTTATCGTGGGGAAGACTCTATGATCCAGCAGTGGGGACATAGCTACCTTGTAATGTAGAACAAATATACATATTTTCATTAACATTAATCATTATTTTTCAGAGAGCTACGGTACGACGACGGTGGGTCCACAGAGATGCAGATGAAGGGTCTATTGAAGATCTACCACGATTTCAACCACATCGTATTTTAACAGCAGAGCAAGTGAATCGTATGGTTAACGTTTACCATGAGCACCCGTTCACCAAAACGTCAGAATTCGCACTAGAATATGACTGCAGTATGCAGGTGATACGCGACGGCTTAAACCGAGTTGGAATTCACCATAGACGGCCTGCGAGGAAAATTATATTAAGCAAGCAAGTGAAGCAAGTAAGAGTACATTTCGCACGAGAATTCAGGGACTTCGATTTTTCACACACCACATTCTCTGATGAAAAATCTTTTAAATCTAGTCAACGGGGACGTCGAAATTTATGGCGTGTGAATAATACAAGATATGAACCAAAAAGCGTAAATCACAATAATGAATTGGGGAGAATAATTGTAAATATGTGGAGATGGATGAGATGAAATTGTGAATGAAAACATTTTAAGGCAACCTGCATACACCTGCAAAGAAATTCAAAGGTTCAGTAGGGTAGTGCCATAATGTTTTATAATGATGATCAAGAAGGCGTGATAGTCAGCAAAGACATCAACAGCGAAAACAGAGCATCGATGATGTTTCTTACCACGTACACGTTTATTCAAATTACTCGCACTCGAGGCGACCTGCATACACCTGCAACGAAACATGCAAGTGGAGTCGACAAACCCGCATTGGGCCGTATAGTGGATTAAGACGTAAGCAGACGTAGATTGGGTTCAAGTCACAAGCAGCAAGTATCGTCGAAGCAAGTACGTAGTTTGCAATCTCATCAAGTCAGCTGTAGGCAGAAATCAACGTCGGCGGTTGAGTGAGGGAGATTGATCACCGATAACCGCGGGCTACGGGTCATTAGACCGCCGATGTCGGACCTTCCGCAGCAGCGATTGCCCGCGATACCCAATCACGGCGCATATTTCAAACACAGCAGACAACTCCCGCGAAATCAGCTGCAGTTACTAAGCCCGCAATCATACGTTCATTGAATTCGGATAGCTTTCAAAAACCGCCGCCGTTACGAGCTTCGTAAAAGCGATTCAAAGGTATGTTTATTTCGTGTGGATGTCTATTGATCAGATATAGCTACAAAAATCACGATTTCACACACAAATACATATATATATTCACGCCTCTTTCCCACGAGGGTAGGGTAGAAATCACAGTTTTTCATTTGCTACGATTCAAACATACACCCGTCAGTTACAGGTACTCTTGGCCTGACTTTCTTTGAATATATCACCTATTTGGTCCAAATATGTTGGTCTAGATCGACCCCTATCAACTAGCCCATATTGGTCTTATAAATTTCATTCGTCAGTCGTCTTGTTTCTTACATAACTACCCACTTCTAACTTCACACAAGTAACTAACAGGCAAGAGTCAATAATATATGTACGGTGAAGTTACAACTGGTGTGACGTCGAGATTACAAATTGCCTTTACATCTTCTTTGATCTTTTTTGACGTTTGAATAGTTTCTTTGTACGCAGAGATTTCCAAAAAAATAACTGCTAATACTGATTTCATTTAGTCATAGGTAGGCAACACAACTTTCCGATTTACAACTTTTGAGCAACATTTTGAAACTGACTTAATTTATCAGAAATAATTACTAAATCGAAATATATTTCCATAACTACATTTAGTTAATATATTTGGTGAAATCAATTGAGCCCACGTCGAGCGCTGGACGACATAGCAAGCATTAAAATTAACTCCGCGTTTAATTTTCTAGATAGCGATGTGCCGAGTACGGTTTGACTCGAGTCTACTTTGGATCGCCTACTCGAATACCAATATATTATGATTCGAGTAAGCCGGGCTCGATTCCGGCACTCGAGTCAGGAAGAATCGGTTCCTACTCGCTAACTCGATTCTATTTATACGAGTCCTACAGACTCGAGTCTAGTATTCGAGTTTGGTTAACTCGCTTGTACACGCAAACTGTTTACATAAGCTCCTATGCTCTACGTCTTTATTCAATGTTTATTAACTTTTAATAAAAATTACAGTATTATTATTGTTGTGTCATTGTACTTAACCTAACTTACACGCTGTTTGAAGCTAACTCCTTTATATTTGTCCTTTTTGTTCTAAAATCGGACTCTAGTTTTGGACTGGAGTAGAATTTTCAGACTCGGGAATCTCGACTCTAGGAATCGGACTAGAGTCTAGAAATATTCGAATACCAAACATAAAATTCGAGTACTGGGCTCGAATCAGGGAATCGAATAATGATTCCTGATCCTGATCCACCAAAACAGCGACTCTGCATATCACTAGTTCTAGAGTAAATATGTCAAAATAAATTCGGTTCGGTATATTTGCTTCATTGAATTAACCGTAATTTGAAACTTCTGTTCTTTTAATTAAAAAATCTTTGGCATTCGAATGAGTAGTCACAATCGTGCCGCTATCTTGACTGACAGTGACAAAAGAGTCAGTGAAACATATTACCTTCTTTGTCTAGTCAATCATTTTTTATCTGCACGCATTTCTGGCTTTCTCTGTCACACAATTATATCATATTCATAGCTCTTCAAATTATATGACTTATTCTCTCATCAGATGTCCATACTGCGCTATCATTAATCCAAAACTATATTAATATTCAATGAGACATCTAATGGAATTATGTATAGTATTCTTTCCTTTTCTCTTATTTTTAAAAAACAAACGTCACTTTCTTAAATATAGCTAGATCCAAAAATATCAAAGATTTCTAAAAAGCATGTGGAAATGTTGATTCTATTATTCGAGCCTCAAGTTGAACACACATTCATATTTTAATATTACTGATCAAATACACGTTTCGGACCAATATTATGTGGTCCGAAAATGTCTGTCAAACTAGTAATGAAATTGGCAGCTAAAGTACTGATGACTTAATAAATAATAATATCACTAGTTAATAACAATTCGGAATGGTTTGTGAGCACGGGAACAATAATATTATAGTTGTTATCGTAAATAGAAATGCGTCTGATATATAGTCAGTCCTCGTATCATAATACGTTCGGCTCTCGACGGATTAAAATAGCGAAAAGAAATTACAATAAAGCGTTCAAAAAACAATTGATTATTTGTATATCGTTTTTATTTGAGCTTATAATAATATCCTGAATACACACATCGAGTACGTTATTTGTAAGGATCATCCTTTTCCGTAATACATCTGTCTATTTTTCGTTTATTTTGGGAACAAAAAACACCATTCTTCTTTCTTTTGACGTTATTAAGAGCCTGTAAGGACAAAGTTACATAAAAATTATTATAATGTTGATTATGGAAAAGAAAATACGTCACAGCGATTGACATTACTTATATACTTCATTAGTTTTAACCGAATGTACAATTATGGAGCTACTATGTATCTGCAATTATTACTTTTTAAGATACAGCGCCATGTTTGCGGCGCTGTAAATGCTCCATACTAAGTACACTGCAATCGTTATGTCATAATTGAGTAAACTCGCCTAATTTGTATGGGCATATAAACAAAATTGCCAATAACATTGTTATTTGTACATTTATAGATATACTTTGTATATTAAATAATGTTACATGTTACATTTAATGTGAAGAACCTAGAAATGTATTCGTTTCATTAGAATTCTGTAAAAAATATTGTACATTTTTTAGAAATCTAAAAACAATATTAAAGTGAAATTTGTATATTGACATACGTTCATTAGATAGAAATTGCTCAACTTTGATAATTATATAATACTAGCTTTCTGCCCGCGGCTTCGCCTGCGTGGATTTCGGGATTGGGTCCATAGAGGGTTAAGGGTCATAGCTTTTGCCCACGGCTACATACGAGTATGCGCGGAAGCCGGTTTATGGCGCGAAGGTTTTATCGCGCTTCCCGTGGGACTATCCGTTTTTCCGAGATAAAAAATACCGCAAAATCTTGCTCAAGAATCACTCTATCTATTGATGAAAACTGCATGAAAATCTGTGCAGTAGTTTTTGAGCGAAGCCTTTATTGCGCATTCCGTGGGATCTGTCAATGTTTCCGGGATAAAAAGTAGCCTATGTTACTCGAGGATAATGTAGCTTTTCAAAGGTGAAAGAATTTTTGAAATCGGTCCAGTAGTTTCGGAGCCTATTCATTACAAACAAACAAACAAATCTTTCCTCTTTATAATATTAGTATAGAAAAATAGGCATATTCAGTTGTAGTCACCTACGCTGTTACTTAACGTAGCACAATATCATCCATCTATAACTGATCCGTTTAACAGACATGGCTACTATACGAGTACCATGTGAGAGGTTGCTAAGGAGCCCTCACTCATACCTAATTCCCCAAAGCGCGTTAAGTGATTAATACGAAGGTTGTGTATATATGGTTGAAAGTTAGATACCCCGCCGGCGCGCCGTAAGGTGAGTTGACGGAATCCATTCATGTGGAAAATGCAATCGATTTTGACACTTAACATTTCGCGGCGTTTCAAACAATTCGGTGAATAGTTTTGGAAATAAATTTATATTGATAATACAGTGAGAATGGAAACTATCCGAAATTAACTCGAGATATTTGGGGAATTTATTAGCGTTGCTTCGATGAAGATATTATGGGTGATTATTGCATAGCTTCAAACGTCGAACTCCAATGATCAAATGAAATCGCTATGTTACTACTTTGAAACTGGATAATATGATAAATAAAATGTTATTAAATCAGTTATATATAAAAATGAATCGCAAAATGTGTTGGTAAGCTCATAACTCAACAACGCCTGCACCAATTTGGCCAATTCTTGTTTGAAGTTTGTCTTTTGTTAATGTTTGTTGAAGTTCAAGGAGGGTTTTTACAATGAGGAAAATTCGAATAATTATCGGAAATACCCTAAAAACAGCCCTTTTATTGTCCCATGCAAACGTTTTCTAACTAAAACGTACAGTCGAATTGAGCTTTATTGTTATTGTATAAAGTTCATATTGCAAGCACTCACTGTTGTCTAAGCAGTCAAGGTATGTTCCTAACATCAAAGAGTCAATTTGCGCTTTATTAACGCTACATATAGTTGAAATCCAATCATATCTATCAAAACAGTGTGCGTGCGTGCGTTGGAGCACAGAATACATCGTTGGAGGATTTAATGTCACGTTCCAAAATTGAATAGCCACAAAATGTAATAGGTCATTTAGACTTTTTTTGCGATTTGGTTGGCCTTGCGACATTATCTATAAAATAATTAGGAACAAAAAACTGCCACTGTACAAATCTTTTTGACAGGTCGAAGTCTGTCGGGTCCGCTAGTTATTGATAACTTTCAATTACATTTGTGTTCTTCGTCTTTCCCTTGCCCTGTTCCCAATTTTATTTGAGGTCGGCGCAACATATCCTCCTCTTCTACTCTCCTCTATCACCAGCGATTTCAACACTTACCCCCTTCTTCATTATATCTACATTCACACAGGACATCCATCGCTTCTTTAGTCTTCCTCTCCCCATACGCCCATCCCCTGTCATGTCCATAATTTTCCTAGTAACATGATTATTCCCTCTTCTTAATACGTTACCAAAAAAGTATCCTATCTCTCAATTTTTCAAACATAGGGGCTACTTTCCGTCTTACTTACAGACAGATTACATTTGTGTTATTAACTGAAATATTATTAACGCTGTTCTGAATTAAACTGTTAAAATTATAAAAGACTATAGTATCACAATGAACGTTGACCATCTTCACAATATTTTCGTTCATTCTTCACCATTCATTCGCAAAATCGCGGCACTTCACTTAAAACACTTTCAATTTTGTTTTCTTAATTACATCTTACAATAGCAATCTTTTTGAGTCACAGATGTCAGATAAGAAATAATAGTAATTCAATACTACTTTATAATAATAGTAGTCTTAAGACTACTTAACTCTCCCAAGGGAAAAGAATGAAAAAAAAACCGATCGAAGGAGTGCAACTGACTCCTCTTTATATAATTTTTGTACTTATTAGATCTTTGCTGTTGTAGTATTGAGTCCCTTGGCCCTTAATAAACAGAAACCTTAGAAAGTTTTGTTTAAAGTAATCATAAGATATTTTTCACATGGACAAGAGCAGACAATATACAGACGTCAATATAAAACAAACAATAGTATTCATTGTTGTATAAAAATAGAATTGAAAAAGTACAACAAAACACTGGCTAGTATTGAAACACAAATAAATTATAATATGAATATTTAATAGAGTGAAAAATCCGCAAATAATAAAATTGAATTTCTTAACAAACTGAACGAAAGTAACTTTTTCTGACACACGTGGGCGACCACCAGATTTGCTCATCTGATTTCAATTTTCGTCTAACATAATAACATGTCTATTTTTATTCATATCTATTTACGATCAGAATCCTTGTAATATCTAACCGAAATGTATGGAAATGATTCCAAATTACGGAATATATTTCTAATGTCTACGTATAATATATATAATGTTGTCTTAATGTAACTACAGCCACGGACTCTGAACGACGCCGTTTCACAAAACATTGGAAAAATTGTGCCATCCGCGTTTTTCCTATCACATGACAAAGGGAAAGATGGTTATTGTGAAGCGACCCGATGTTCGAACTGTTGGAGAGGATTTGCGTATTAACATAGTATAAACACATATTATATATACAGTAGGCCAACTCAGTATATATCAGTGCAATACAGTCTATTCACGAAAGTTCAGAAAGTTGTCGTTTTTAACGTTATAATAATAGAAACCGTACATAAATAAATTATTTTCGTTTCCTGAGGAAGAAAAGAATTATAGAGGGAATAATTAGTCAATAATAAAAGAAAAAAACATTTTCGAAACGTATGATTCATGAAGATACTCATATCCTCTCCTGAGCCTGATCTGAAATAAGGATCTGCTCATCAAATAATACATTACGATAGTAACTTTTGATATGAAGTCTACATTATATATTTATACATAGTAAGAAAATTATATATTTTATGCTGCGGCAGTGTATGTATGTATTTTTGTGTGCGTGTGTGTTAATTCATAATGACGCAACAAACTTAGTGAACATGCTTCAAACTTAATTTATTTTCTTCATACTTGATAATTTATTATGCGATGTTTATTAATACAGTTCCATATAAAGGGGAAAGATTTGATTGTCTTTTATGTTTATTTGTTTGCATTGAATAGGCTCCGAAACTACTCGACCGATTTGACAATTTTTTTCACTGTTGGCATGTTACACTATCTCAGGTGAACATAGACTACTCGTATATTAAGTTTGGGATCCAAAGTATGTATGTCTGTGTGTAAATAATTGTAACTAAATGTTTGTTTAATGCCCGTGCGAAGCCGGGGCGGCCTGCTAGTTTTATATATAGTTATATAGTATTAGCTTTCTGCCCGCGGCTTCGCCCGCGTGGATTTCGGGATCGGGTCTATAGCGCGCGGAAGTGGGTTTATGGCACGACGATTTTATCGCGCTTCCCGTGGGACTATCCGTTTTTCCAAGATAAAAAATACCGCAAAACCTTGCTCAAGAATCACTCTATCTATTGATGAAAATCTGTGCAGTAGTTTTTTAAACGATGCCTTTATTGCGCCTCCCGTGAGATTTATCGATTTTTCCGGGATACATCATAGCCCAGAACCTACTTCAAGAATCACTGTCTATTGATGAAAACTGCAGAAAAAAACCGAACATTAGTTTTTGAATAGTCTTTATCGCGCATCCTACGGAATCTGTTGGTTTTCTGGGATAAAAATAGCCTAAAACTTACCTCAAGAATCACGCCATCTATTGATGAACAACACATGAAAAACCGTGCAGTAGTTTTTGAGCGAAGCCTTTATTGCGCATCCCGTGGGATCTGCCGATTTTTCCGCAATAACCTATGTTACTCTCTATCCCTTCAACTATCTCCACGTAAAAAATCACGTCAATTCGTCGCTCCGTTTTGCCGTGAAAGACGGACAAACAGACAGACACACTTTCCCATTTATAATATTCGTATGGATAGAAGTATAGTCATCCTCTTGCCCATTTCCCATTATCTGGGGTCGGCGCAGTAAATATAGTATGGATAGAAGTATATAATATAAAAAAATATATACTCTTTCAAGTCTCCCAACCTAAACTTCGGGGGGTACATTGAGTCCTTGGCGAAAACTGCAGCTAAAAAGCTTGGCATTTTATCCAAAGTTAGGCGCTACTTCACTGCAGAACAGATGCTCAACCTATATCAAGCCCAAGTTCGATCCTGCATGGAGTACTGCTGCCATCTTTGGGACGGTTCTGCCCGCTATCAGTTGGCTGCCTTGGACTCAGTAGAAAGGCGAGCTAGAAAACTTATCGACGACGAAATACTTATAAACTCACGTCTTCAGAGTCTAGAACACCGTCGAAGAGTTGCTTGCCTTTCGGTTTTCTATAGGTTGCATTTCGGAGAGTGTGCGTTGGAATTACATGAATTAATTCCACCCGCTCCTTTCCACCACCAGTCAACCAGACGTAGGCTTAACTACCATCCTTACGTGGTGGACTATCCTCTTACACGTACAAAACGGTTCCAGTCTTCGTTTTTAATACGAACAGCTAAGATGTGGAACTCTTTGCCGACGTCTGTGTTCCCGGAACAATATAATCTTACGGTCTTCAAGTCACGAGTGAATAGGCATTTGCTAGGTAAGCGTGTTCCATCCTAGTCCTCATCGTCACTTACCATCAGGTGAGATTGTGGACAAACGCAAACCTATTTTAAATAATAAAAAAAAAAGTCTTTTAAACTGTGTACCGTAAATACTCGTACAGAATACAGTTATTACTTTCTCAGAAAGCGTGTGCGACGACGCGTTGCGTATGAATCAAGTTGTCCTACTGTGTTATATTTATGCTATGATTCTAACCGCTCAGCTGATCAAAAGGCAGGGGAATATTTCGAAGTGAACATACAAGGCCGAAGACAACGGGGATCCCCGTCGTTACACACTAAACTGGAGGGCGATTTACGAACGTACTCGCTCTTTCTTGTAATGATCCTCATTAAATTTCTCAACGGCCCCTTGTGTGGGTACACAGTACAGGGAATTGCCGAACTCGAAGAAATTTTCACGGAATCCCTATTACCAGCCAATCGGTTTTATATCAAAAGAAACGAGGAAACGACTGAGAGAAATACTGTGAAGAAACATGAGATATCGCAGAAAATATTTGTAATGGAACACGAATAAGATAAGAACTAACCTGTATTAAATAGAATTGAGAATATTTGTTGACCACAAGTATAAAAATTCCGGATAAATAACAAAAATCAACAAAAATAAATCGACTCATTGTAGTATTTTCTTGCCTCTGAGTTTTAGTGAATCTGAAGTGCAGTTAAATATTCGCCGTGATTTTGAAATACAGGCAGTCCTCGTACTTACGGCATGTTAGGTTCTCGAAATACGCGACGTAAATCGAAACGACGTAAGTCGAGACATATTTTTTCATATGTTTACATGTAAAACTCAAGGGTTAGGTTCCACACGGACTCGATATAATAAAAAATACTGCATTTATAACAAAGGACGTACTTTATTATTAAAAGTAAGTTCTTAAAATAATTATATATTATGCACTTATGCACATATTAAATTGCTAGTTATTTTTGGTATTTGTGTGTTATTAATTTCAATAATAATTATAAAACTTATACATATGTAATGATAAATAATAAATTAAACTTTTGGCTTAAAGAAACTATCAATTCTAGATTGCTTGGCTTCTTTCTTCTTGCTATCATACAGATCTTGGTAACAGTGATGCACAAAGGCTGCACAAATTTTATTATTAACGTTAAAACTTCTCTCCAAATTAGGATCATTTTCTTCAAAAATTTTCATGGCAGGCAAGACAAGTGAATTCTCCGATATGCCGGAAATCGAAACAAATGACGTATGCTTGAGGAATAGTGTCAAAACATTGTTCGACGTAACTTGAAACGACGTAAATCGAAACGACGTAAGTCGAGGACCGCCTGTATTCATCCATTTGTTGAGCACATTATGCAAATTTAAGACTTGTTTGGAGACGAACACGAGAAAAACTCGCTTTCAAATAAGAAAAAGAATCATCAAAAACAAAATACATCGAGTCAAGAACTTTTTTCTAGTCGGTTAATAAAGTAACAACTGACCAATTAGAACTCAAACTCAGTATAAGCTGCATCAGATTGTCATAACCTGTCATTACCTTAATGATTATTATTATTTTTTAATCTGTCTGTTAGTATTTTGTTTGTATTAATATTTCAATAAATTATCGTGATTTTAAATCAAAACAGAGAGCCAGACTAAAAAATCAGTTTCTAAACACTAAAAGTTATTTACCTACCTCTTAACACGTTAACACCACGTCTAGTGTAAAACGTTCGTAAGATACAAAAACATGACGGTCCAATTCAAATGCCTGGAAAAAGAGCACATAATAAGCCACAGAAAAATCTATTTCCACACACGCACTGTCTCCTATAATTACCTCAAGCAATCGCTAATGGATTCTGATATTGGATGCATGAAACTTCTGGCATGTTGCTAGAACTTTGGGCGACGTATTGAAATTAAAGCGATTAGATGCGGTCCAAGTTTTACTTCGGCTCATTAGATCGCTGCGGCAATGTAATTAGATTGATTATAAATTTATATCGAACTCGTGTTGTACAAAGAGCAACACTTACAGACTTAGATGTTGACTTTGTTACAGCTCTTATGTCGTTCGTGTTAGCGACGGTTTTCGTAATGGAAATGTAATGATCGACCTGGTGCTGATTATCAAATAGTTTCGACAGTTACTCTACAGGATTATCAGGATTAACATATAAACTTTTGGAGATTGATTGTGTTGTCTGTCAAGGTCTTACTTATATCTGAGGGGCTATCGCACTAATAAATCGCAAGCGAAACGCAACCGAACCGTTCGGCTTAACCAATCCGAACGCCACAATATCACGTCATCTGTTCGATGACGTGATATTCTAGCTCTCGGATTGGTTGAGTGGAACGATTTGGTTTCGTTTCAGCTGCGATTTGGTAGTGCGATTGCCCCCCTGCTGTGTTTGCCTTATTGAGTTTTCGTGGCAGATGTTTGTGTGACAAATGCGAGCGTTAATGCCTTAATCATGGTTGCTAATATATTGTTACGCCGGTGGCTTAGTAAAACTTCAAAAGTGATTTTCTGTGACTTAGAAACGTTTTCAGCAGGCTGAATCGTCGTTTCAGGCCGTTTCAGAAGTAGCTCTTTCACATACTAAAAAATCTAAATTACACCCAAGTTACAGTAGTTTTCAGGCGCCTGAAACATGTTTTCAGTACGTTTCAGGCTACCCTCTATCCAACGCCGCAATAACCTGAAAACCCGTTTTCAGGCGTTTTCAGGACCCCTTATGGGCCATTAAGCCTACTTCAGTAAAAGGACATAAATGTCAATAGGAGTGAAAGAGATAGCAATAGTAGAAAGAGACAGATATAGTTGGAACATTCGAGAAGTATTAGAATGTGAAAACATCATTAGAAAGAGATAGACAAACTCGGAATATTCGAGAAAGATAGTACGGGAATATTCGAGTATTGTGTGACAAGGATAGCACAAGGAAGAGACAGTTATACTCGAAACGTCTCGAACGCGCGACGTCATTCCTACGCGCTTATGTATTGGACTACACATTCGAGTGTGTCCGCGAATGTTCTGGCAAGAGTGGCAAGTACTTTAGGGGACTATATAAGGCTGTGTCCGGCCGCCGGGAGAGTATTGTTTTGCGATACAGTGCGAAAACATCTAAGAAGTGATATTGGAGAACTAAGAAGCGACTTTCAGTGCTTTCAGTGAAGTTAGTGTACTAATTAATAAAAGTTCAGTGTTTTGGTAGACCGCCGTTTAATTTACTGACCCCAGCTCGTAACAATATGTTTCTATTCAATATATTTATATATGTATAATATATGTACGTCTATTTGTTACCCTAGATCCCACAACACAAGCCTTATTTTGCTTACTTTGGGCTAGACTAATTGGCGTGAGTGTAAGAAATATTTGTCGCAAAATTATTACTTCCACAACAACAGTACGTTCTTCAAAGAACTACTTACTGTAGCGAGCCCGTCAGTTTTGCAGGAATATTCATGACATTCTAGGAAGGATCTCGTTAGGTGCCGAAGAAACTCCCTAATAAGCTTCATTAGCGCACGCTAATTAAAGCACAAAGCTCTTTAAACAAACAGACAACAAAACAAATATCTCATTAATATTAGCAATCGACTAAAGTAAATAGTTCGTTTTATGTATTTATTCTAATATACGACCACCAGGAATTGTGACATTATTACGACTGTATAACAAGAATCCTTAAAAAGGCTGGGCCATTTAAAATTTAAAATGTGAAAAGTCTATTAAAAAAAACGACTTGATATTTTTCGAAGGTTGAACATTTATATGAATGTGTTTTTTAAATAGACTTTTCAAATTTTAAATGGCCCAGCCTTTATCTATCTATATATATAAAAATGAAACCAGTTTCGCGTTGTCACGGCATCACGTGTGAACGGCTGAACCGATTTCGATAATTCTTTTTTTTAAATGTTTGTGGAAGTCCAAGGATGGTTCTTACGGAAAAAAATATTAAGAAAATCTCTCAGAAATATTGAAAAGTATACATTTAATTTTGCATATTTTAAAAAACGCGCGTTACGAATGTCAATTTTTTTTATACGAATGTCAACGTCATTCACAGCCATAGACTATATTAAAAGAGCATCGTTTCAACTATACAAAATAAAGTAGTGCATCAAAGCTACGCTAAGGCGGTACGAAGTTCGCCGGGTCAGCTAGTAACTTATGTAACTTGATATTTTTTTAAGGCGGCCATAATATACGCTACAAAATACACGGACAGACTAAACCAGTGATTCATATCGAGTGGTCCATATCGACCCCTAGGGGTCTATAATAACCTGCAAGGGGTCTACGTCAGCGAAAAACAAATTTGGGGGTCCATGAAATGAATGAAATGGGGGTCCACGATAATGGATCTCACCAAACACTGAGAGTACCTATTTATTTGCATTATACTATCTTATAATATAAAGGCATATACATTATTTAGTTAGCGTAGCTATGAAGTAAAAAAAATATTGTTACGCCGGTGGCTTAGTAAAACTTCAAAAGTGATTTTCTGTGACTTAGAAACGTTTTCAGCAGGCTGAAACGTTTCAGAAGTAGCTCTTTCACATACTAAAAAATCTAAATTACACCCAAGTTACAGTAGTTTTCAGGCGCCTGAAACATGTTTTCAGTACGTTTCAGGCTACCCTCAATCCAACGCCGCAATAACCTGAAAACCCGTTTTCAGGCGTTTTCAGGACCCCTTATGAGCCATTAAGCCTACTTCAGTAAAATGACATAAATTTCAATAGGAGTGAAAGAGATAGCAATAGTAGAAAGAGACAGATATAGTTGGAACATTCGAGAAGTATTAGAATGAGAAAACATCATTAGAAAGAGATAGACAAACTCAGAATATTCGAGAAAGATAGTACGGGAATATTCGAGTATTGTGTGACAAGGATAGCACAAGGAAGAGACAGTTATACTCGAAACGTCTCGAACGCGCGACGTCATTCCTACGCGCTTATGTATTGGACTACACATTCGAGTGTGTCTGCGAATGTTCTGGCAAGAGTGGCAAGTACCTTAGGGGACTATATAAGGCTGTGTCCGGCCGCCGGGAGGAGAGTATTGTTTTGCGATACAGTGCGAAAACATCTAAGTGATATTGGAGAACTAAGAAGCGACTTTCAGTGCTTTCAGTGAAGTGATTAGTGACTGTTAGTGTACTAATTAATAAAAGTTCAGTGTTTTGGTAGACCGCCGTTTAATTTACTGACCCCAGCTCGTAACAATATTATATATGTTTAGATATTTTTGTAAGTTCTTGAATGTAGGGCATTCAATATCAGGTGAGTAGCGGGTCTATCCAAAATCGAAATACATGGCAAAGGGTCCACGACTCAAAAAAGTTTGGTAACCTCTGGACTACACAAATAAAACATAGATTATACAAATAAGAAAAAATAACATAAAATAACAACAGCCCATATACAGAGGAGTAATAAATCGAAAAACTACAATTATGTGTAGGCAAAATAAAAGGTCATGACACTCTTCAACTTCTCTTTCCTTTTCTAAATTGCTGGAGAGAAAGAGAACATAAGTCGAGGTCTACAAGTAAAATTATTTCTTAAATTATTATTATAGTCCTTAAAGGCTTCTTCAAGCCTTGTACAAAAGACTATTGTGATTTATGAAGAACACGTTGTAAGCATCGCTTAGGTGGCGCTGTGATCGATCCTGTCGAGTATATCGCTTTTCAAATTTCATACGAACATGCTAAAATGCATGCAACCTCATTGCATATTTATCGAAAGAGTTTGCAATCTCGAACTCATTGTTCGCCAATCAATTTAAACTAGGAAGGTGTAAAAGCTTTCGGTAGCTTTGTATGAAAGCTCAAGTGTTTTCAAGTGGGCTTTCTATCTGACAATGGAGTAGATGATATTTTTTTAATCTATATATACTTATAATAAATCTGTAGAGTTCAATTCTGTATGTGAAATATGTTTTTTTTTTTTTTAAAGCTAACGTTGACAAACAAGCAGGCTGCCCACCTGATGGTAAGTGGTAACAGTCGCCTATAGTACATGTGGTTCCCACGAGATTCGCAGCAAATCTGCAAACCTCATAAGAACCACAGTGTACGTTGCCAACTTGTGACATAAGATGTAAAGTCACAGTACCCAGTAATTTCACTGCCTATCTTACCCTTCACGCCGGAACACAGCAAAGCGAACCCTGCTGTTTGGCGGCGGAAATAGGTAAGACGGAGGTACCCATGCAGACGACCCTGGTACAGAGTCTACCTCCTAGTCCAAGAGTCTACTCCTTATGTCCAAAATAACCATCAGGGGGTGATTAGGAATCGATAGTGATGCCAAAAATGCAATCAGTAAAATTATAGTCTGTTTTATAACCGTTATAGTAACAAAAACTACTCGACGGATTTAACAAAACTTTTTACAATTATTTTTTATACTTTGAGCTAGTTATAGTATATTTTTCATCACGCTGCAATCAGTATTTTTTTTTTTTTTTTTTTTTATACTACAACGGTAGCAAAAAGGCTTACGGCCTGCCTGATGGTAAGCAGTCACCGTCGCCTATGGACGCTTGCAACACTAGGGGCATCACAAACGCTTTGCCGACCTTTTTAACAACCTATTTACTCCCTTTTTGAAGAACCCCATACTGTAATCCCCCGGGAAAGCCTCAGCAGGGAGTTCGTTCCACAATCGGAGCGTGCGCGTAAGGAAATTACGTTGAAACCGCACTGTGCGTGACCATTTAGGCTCCAGCATGTGAGGATGAATACCCTGCCGATGGCGAGCGGTGCGATGGTAGAATGTGGCCGTGGGCATCATGTCGAACAATTCTTTGGAACACAACCCGTTGTATAAGCGATAGAAAACACACAAAGAGGCACAGTCTCTTCTCAGACTTAAGGGCTCAATACCGCATGTGAGTATGGGATCGTCAACGATACGCTCAGCGCGTCTTTGGACCGAATCAAAAGGATCAAGTTGGTATCGAGGTGCTCCCGCCCACAGGTGACAGTAGGAGCAGAGCAGTGAAGGGAAATGTTGGGAAAACGGGAGAAGTTACTCCATTTTTTAAGCTTCCGTCGGACAGAAATCATGTATAACGGAAATGTTCTCCTTAAAACTATATAAAAAATATCCCACGACAGCATATGTGTAACTCCCGATAGCTTAGCAGTTCGAAGCTTTCTGATTATATTTGTCTACTGTTACGTTTAAAACACTCTAAATCATCCCTAATTAAAAAAGTTAACATTTTTAAGTATTTCATAAAAAAGAATCATAGAAATATCGTATAGAAACATCAAAGTTATACACAAAATACGCTAATAATACGCCACCAATGAGTGAATACTGAATCATGCTATAAGAATTATTTTTGTATAAGGTCGCGAACGCACAGGCAGGCGGCTTGCTGTCTATGACATCAAAACCACTGAACCGTGAACGACATAGGCTACAGTTTTTTAAAAAATTCCGATTCCACGCGGACGAAATCGTGGGAACAACTAATCTACATATAGTAAAAGTAATCTTTCAAGCTAAGAAATATTGTATATGCAAGTGCATATGCGCTTATCACTTTTGAAGATGAAAAACGCTCCATACTAAAAACACTACGAGCGTGACGACATATTAATTTTATGAGCTTATAAATAAAATTGCCAAAAACTTTATTATTTGTACGTTCATACGTATATTTTCCATATTAACAAATGTTACATTTAATATTTGTCTATCGTGAACTGCATTCGTTTTGTTCAAATTCGCAAAAAATTTATATAAAACTTAAATTTCAAAATAAAACTAACTAGCAATTCGGACATACTTTCATGAGATACAAAATGCTCATTCAGTTGTAGACTTCTAGCCTATTAAGTTGACCGGAGACCCTTAAACCTCTCACTAGGGCCTCGAAATGCTAAACTAAAACTGATTTCCAAGTAAAACTTCACAAGAAATATCATTTACAAATGAAACATCAAAAACTTACGCTACCAATGTCAGAATAATTCTTTTTTTTGGCTAATAAATAATAATAATATAACTGTATAAACTTGATAAACTTGAGCGACTCCAAAACTTTTGCATACGATTTATATTTGGTTTACGCAAATATGATCATGTTTCAGAATTTCGTGTTAAGCTCAAGTGGTTGCCCATTCGCCTTCGCCGGAATGCACGTATCCTATCCCTTCTCTATTCTATTTTGTTTAATCCTGACACTCCTTTTTACTTAAAAAATCGCTTTAAGTTCTCCATGAAACCCATTCCCGCGTCTTAAGGTCGGCAGAGAACTTAATGCTGAGCATACCATCTCACTTCACCAAATATTATAATAAGGCCTACACGGTACAAGCAGTTTTATTGTGGAATGCGTTACCTTTAAATATAAGACAAGCACAAAGCCTTCCCATTTTCAAAAGCCTTGTTAAAAAACATTATTTGTCACTATGATTTTGTATTTTATTGGTAGGTATATGTATGTAAGTATGTTTGTATATATATGTATGTATGTGTGTAAGTGTATATATGTATTATAGTATGTATTGTTATATTTATAGTAAGTTGTCATTAAGTTATACATCGCCATCTTCCCACGAAATAATTGATTTAAATTCCTGTCCATCCTAAGGTTACCTGGAAGAGATCACTCTTTGTGATAAGGTCGCCCTTTGTACAGTTAGTTTTAAGGATTCATTATTTGTAATTTTTTTTTCACAATGGTCGATGTACAAAAAAGTTATAATAAAAAAAAATTATAATAATAATCTGGTTAACGTACAAAATCATTAAATAAACAAAGCAAACAGGACGTGAAATATTCTTAGTGAAGAATTATATCTAGTGATCGAACAAAGGACGGAACAAAACTCCATTCTATTTGTGTACTGTCGCAAATATTTTGGGCGTCACACGTCGGGCTTCAAAAGAAAAGGGGGGGTTTTACGTTACTTAACAGTCACTTTGGCACTCGAAACGCTTGTATCAAAGTCAACGGCGCCCTCGTGGGCCGCTCAGGGCCAATTAGGCCGAGGCCCCTCGACAGGAGAGCGCTCAGACGCTTATCCGTCGAGATCTCTTCAACTCATCGCGAGATGAGCGAAACTTTAATACGCCCTATTCATCAATCTAGCGTGGTTCTGGGTATTGCCTCTCGAAACGTTTGACCTTTCGATCTAGTTATGCTTCGAGTACGCTCAGAACAACTCGTATCGAATTAAATTCTGCTCCAATTCACTTTTCACGAAATATAATATACCTATACTAATATTATAACTGTGAAAGTAAATTTGTTTGTCGCGCTTTCGCACCAAAACTACACATCACTATACATAATAGATATTAATAAATTACAAAAGGCGGACTGTCAAAAAGATTTGTAAAGTGGCAGATTTTTATTTCTCAAAAATTCTTCTATACTGAATCATCACCCTGGTAGGGCGTTGTGAATAAAAAATAATTAATTGCAAAGGAGGTCCAAATAAACTATTACATTTTGTGACTACTCAATTTCGGAACGTGACATAAAATTCTCCAACGATGTACTCTGTGCTCCAACGCACACACGCAGACTGTTTTGATAGATATGATTGAATTTCAACTTTATATAGCGTTAATAAAGCGCAAATTGACTCTTTGATGTTAGGAACACACCTACATTGCTTCGACAACAGTGAGTGCTTTCAATATGAACTTTATACAATAACAATAAAGCTCAAATTGACTGTACGTTTTAGTTAGAAAAGTTTGTATGGGGAAAAAGGGCTGTTTTAGGGTGTTTCCGATAACTATTCGAGTTTTTCTCGCCGTAAAAACCATCCTTGAACTTCGCCGAACATTTTATAAAAAGAATTGGCCAAAATGGTCCAGGCGTTATTGAGTTATGCGCTTACCAACACATTTTGCGATTTATTTTTATATATAAGATAATCTGGAATATAATTATAAAAACAGTATTAACTGCGAATGAGGTGTTTAAGTTAATTAATAAATATTTGTTACACTCACACCAATTAACCTAGCCCAAAGTAAGCTCTGTAAGGCTTGTGTTATGGGATCTAGGGTAACGGATAGACGTACATACATATATTATACATATGTAAATAAATTTGGTACAAATATATTATATTATAACAACCATGAATAAGGTACAAATGCTTGCATTCATAAACGCAAAACGCAAACATCTGCCCTCACCGGGACTCGAACCCGGGACCTCGTGGCGACTCCTTGAAACCGGTGTACTAACCACTTAACTACGGAGGTCGTCTGATCTGACATCACTTACTCTGTTTTTACTATATTTAAATAAAACGACAGAAATTGTGTAATACGAAAGCCTTTATTATTAAGGCCGCGAGGAAGAGAAGTGACACGTGACAGTCAACAAATCAGAACGCGCGTAGCGTTTTGTTATTGCTTACTTATTATTTTACGAGTGAGTTCAGTAAGTTTATCAATTTACGAAAATGTGGATGTAAAATATTACAATTTATCTCCCGTTTAGAATCCTACGAAAGCTTATAAACTTCCTAGTAGAATAATAAAAAACTTCCTAGTAGAATAATAAACTTACGGATCTTGTTATTTTCCGGTGACATAGATACAGCATTGCACCCGTGCGAAGCCGGGGCGGGTCGCTAGTACGCTATATAACTGTAAAGTTTCGTTAAAATCCATTCAGTAGATTTTACGCGAAAGGTCAATGATTACTTAAACTTTCTCTTCTATGTTCTATCCTCATGGTGATTAACCTCACGTTCACCCACCAGTGAAACGCCACGCGCTCAGCTTCAAAATAAATCTACGTACTCTTTCATTTAGTTTATCCTGAGTGAAGTGAACCGAAATCGCCTGAGGAAAACAAAGTGCAACTTTCATTTAAGCAATTTACGGACGCAATAGGACAGCTGGCAGTTGCAACGCGAAATAGTGAAACTAGAGAAGACACGACAGCGAGGTGTTGGAGAAACGTAATTAACAATTTCTGAGGCAAGGCGCCAGTTTCTACGAAGTTTTTAAGCAATCTGGTCCACTATATTAGAGCTGAGTAGTTTTATTTAGTGTGCGCTGTTGTTGAATCAATTCCAATTCAAATTACACAACCAATTTCCTCCCTTTTAACTAAACTGATTAAAAATTTGATCTAATTACGATATTATAAAGTGGCGATCATTTTGTTTTTGCAGTTCGAACTAAAAAATACAAAATGGCCGTCACCGCAAAAGTGAGAATTACGTTTTCTCTCAGCCCCTTTGCCAGCAAAATGGGTGTACATAGTTTTACAGTTGTAAATCTGTGTTATCGATTCCGAATGAAAGTGTTTGACTATTGCAATGATTCTCAAAGTGGTCTATATCGAACTCTAGGAGTCTATAACAAACTGCAAGGGGTCTACTTGAACAATAAAAATTTGGGGGTCATGAAATAAAATAGGGGTCTACGATAATGGATCTCAACATACACTGATAGTCCTTACATTAAACTATCTTTTAATATAAAAACATATGCATTATTTATAAAAGTACCTACGAAGAAAAAAGGTTTATTTTTAATATTAAGATTTATATAATATAAGTTTATAAAATTTTGGAAGTAGGTAGAATATCGGCAGTCAATATAAGAACGAAAAACATAGCTAAGGGTCTACGACACAAAAAAATTTGGCAATCAAAGATGGCGACTAGCACAAAATGGCGGATTCCAAATATTTATATCCTTAACATAAGTAACGGATATCAAATGAAAGGGCTTTATAAGGGGACACGGATTATTAAAATACAAAAAAAAAATAGCTTCCCTTTGAGTAAAATTGTTGAGTTAAGCGGTTATATCCATTATGAATTTTTCATTACCTTCTCCTCAATAAAACCTTTCAACTTAACAAATTTTATTCTCACATTCATAAGCATAGTTAATCAAAAGTAAACATCAAACTGAAGGTCTTATTAAGTCACTATTGCTAAATTTACTGATTACTTTTGTAACCTCTTTTGTCTAATTGTTTCTTTACTTCGATTATTCTATCCACCCTCCGATTAAAAAACGTAATTAAAAAGTTCAAGTACCAATACCATATTAGTTTCAACTTACAAACTTGACTAGGACGAAACTTCTCTTCCGAACTAAGCGATATAAATCATTCGTTTTCCATTGTGTCGAGCTTCGAGTCAATTGACTTTTCTCAACTTAAAACTTCAATGTTTCCGGGCAAACTCTGTGCAGCTGCAGGAAGAGACTTCAGAAGTTAATTTGAAAAGTAGGAACAAAGAGCATGAATGTTAGACAAGTGGTGCTTCGGATCTACGACGAGCCAAGCCTTTAGTGGTTTATTCCATTACCCATCTCCAACTGCAAACAGCGACTATGTTTCAGGCTGAATCCACTCGGGGGTCGCAAAATTGAAGTACAGCCTAAATATAGCTAAGAT
>JAYEAL010000032.1:0-45007 GCA_036419045.1 Scirpophaga incertulas
TAATAGTACTTACGCTGCAGTTTTCACGTATCTAAATTCTGCTAAACAGAAATCTTTGTTTGACGCCAAGACCTCTCCCAGTATTAACAAATCCACTCGGGGAACTTTTTGCCTTAGTAAATCCTAGTTCCATGGCTTAATTTTAGTTGATGAAGTAAGCAAAAGACCGATAAAGATCTTATGTTCATACATATACATACCAGTCCCCTAGATACAAGCTGAAGCATAATTAGGGGCCCATTGAACTTAAAACTTTTGATTGTACTTAGTGTGATAGTTACATGAGAATGTGAATGTAAACTATGTCAATAACATCAAACAACATAGTCGACGACCTCCATAGTCGAGTGGATAATACACCGGTTTCAAGGTGTCGCCATCTCTGAGGTCCCGGGTTCGAATCCCGGTGGGGGCAGATGTTTGTGTGATGAATGCGAGCATTTGTACCTTAGTCATGGTTGTTGATATATATTTCAATAAAAATTATTTATATATATATAATATATGTATGTCTATCCGTTACCCTAGATCCCATAGCACAAGCCTTATAGAGCTTAGTTTGGGCTAGGCTAATTGGTGTAAGTGTAACAAATATTTATTTATTTATTTATTTATTTATTTATTTATTTATTTAACATTTTTCTGTAACGGTGCAAATAAACGTATTATTATTATTATGTTACCACTTTTAATCAATTTAAACAATGTAAAAACTCAAGAAATAGTCGAAGCTCGAAATAAATTCGATGACAGTGACAGTATTTACTGAGGGCTGACATAACACACTTTAATTGGTGTTTTAAAAAGCATGGCGGATGGTAGTATTTTGTTATTTTATTTTCTAAAATAAAATAATGATCTCGTCTTAAATCTGAAAATGAAAATACCAGAAAGTCATAGAGGCCCAGCCGGCCTATACGCTCGTGGTGTTGAAAATGCCAAAAGTCGTTATTTCGATTATCGCCTTTCGGGGCCCCTAGGGGAAAGCTACTAAAAACGGTAGAATTTTTCTCCCACCTGGCAACACTACTCGCCGAGTTCCAACCCCGCCCGGAACATTTAGGTACAAGTGGGGTGAACGACATTTTGTCCAGATTTACTTCGCTCAGACTTAACTATAAAATCTTTATTCACTCAAAAGTTGTCCATAAGTGGTAAGTGTTCTTATTTGCACATTGTGGAGATAAATGAAACTGAACCAGGAACATCAGCACCAGTTTCTAAAAATGTAAGGAAACAATTTCTGTGGACTATACTTTATTTATAAATAATAAATAAAATAAAAAGCCTTTTATTTCTTGCGAAATAATATGTACAAAAACTATAAACAAAAATCTATATTTTAATTAATTGAGCAAGAAGCCTCTGGGTGAGGCCTCCTCCAAAGACGAATTTTGTTTATACAGTTTATTAAATAATGTATATTAATAAATCTTTATAATCGTCATGAACCAGGAAGAAAAACAAAAAAGGCAAAAGTAGCAAAATCGAAAATCAAAATCAAAATAATCTTTATTCAACATAGACCTACACAATATGTAAATGTAAAAAAAAAAAAAAAAAAAAAAAAAAAGACCTTTACAGGCACTTATTGACGTCAAAACAAACAAAACAAAAAAAAGCTAGAAAAAAAATCAAAAACCTTGTCCGTACGTACGAATAAGGAACAAAAAAATATTGACTTTACACCTGTTCGGAAATTGGGAGAGCCTTCTCGAGAAGAACGGGCAAGAAACTCTGAAGGTCTATTTTTTATTTTTACCTACTGTTTAAATTCCTTAAAGAATATTAATTAATATTATCCATTTTTTTTCTTAATTGGCTATAAGGCGGCATTTCTTTTTTAAATAAAAATGAATAATGAAAATCACAGCTATTAAAAAGCTTTCAGCATTAAAGAACTATTTTAAAAACAAAACAACTGCTTTAATGGGTTCCAGTGTTATATAATTATTGTTTTAATTATATTTTGAATTATTACTATAATATTAAATAACCAATTTCTTTAAACAGACCAGCCAAACCAAGATTGCTTACCAATTAACTCAAATATGAATAAAAAATCAGAAATAACCAGTTCAGTATTAGGTATGTGCAAATAAATATATATTATATTTAAACCTTTAAAATACTTATTGAATAGGCAATTACTTACAAGTCGACTATTATTTTGAAGGTAGCAATTACTTGTAAGTATCCTTAATGTATTGACTAAGCTATGCTGAGGACTTTAAAACAATTATAAATTACCTTCTACTACAAAATATAGAAGACACTGGTATTTGATTTTAATGAATAGTATTTGATAATTAAATTATTGTAATGTTAAGAATAACTAGTCATAATAGAGATAAAGCTTATTTTCTACTTATATCCATCTTTTATTTGGGTTAAGTTTATTTAGTATTGGATTTGAAAGTGAGGGATTGACAATAGATGGCATAGCTAACGCTCTATGGATCGGGCAGTTCTGTAACCAACTTCATTGGAAAGGTACATCCTTCAACTACATTTGACAGTATGTGTCAACTTTCCAAAGTATAAACAACACATTTTTAAAACGCTCCGATCATGTCCACTTTTGAGCCAAAAAAACAACATTTGCGGGAAGTTTTGCTTTTCTTCTTTAATTCAAAAAAAGTGCTGCTGAGTCGCAACGATTGTTGTTTGAAGTTTATGGGGAACATTCTCCATCTGTTAAATCATGTGAATTTTGGTTTAGACGATTTAAAAGTGGTGATTTCGACACTGAAGACAAAGAACGTCCTGGACAAGAGAAAAAAATTGAAGATGAAGAATTGGAGCAGTTACTCAATGAAGACTCGTGCCAAACTCAACAGGAGCTTGCAGACACGTTGGGAGTAACACAATCAGCGATTTGCAGACGTTTAAAACTATTGGGTTTCATCCAAAAGGTTGGAAATTGGGTCCCATATGAATTAAAGCCACGCGACGTCGAAAGACGATTTTGCATGTCTGAAATGCTGCTTCAACGCCACAAAAAAAAATCATTTTTGCATCGAATCATCACTGGTGATGAAAAATGGATTCACTACGACAACCCGAAACGAAAAAAATCGTATTCACGCCCCGGCGAAGCTGGACCATCGACGCCAAAGCCAAATATTCACGCCGCCAAAATAATGCTCTGTATTTGGTGGGATCAGAAGGGTATATTGTACTACGAGCTGCTGCAATCGGGTGAATCGATTACAGGAGAGCGCTACAGACTACAATTAATCCGATTGAAGCGAGCAATAGCAGAAAAACGGCCAGAATATGCGACCAGACATGAATCGATTATTTTTCATCATGACAATGCACGACCACACATTGCAAAACCGGTCCAAACATACTTAGAGAACAGCTGCTGGGAAGTGTTACCCCACCCGCCATATTCACCAGACCTTGCACCATCCGACTACCATTTATTTCGATCGATGCAAAACGCGCTCACTGGAATACGCTTCAATTCAGAACAAGGTATTCGAAAATGGCTTGATACGTTCTTTGCTTCAAAGGATGAGGAATTCTTTTGGAATGGAATCCACAAACTACCGGATAGATGGGCAAATGTCATAGCTGCCGATGGACAATACTTTTGAAATTGTACTAATTCTTTTTGATATTGAAATAAAGCGTTGAAAAACAAAAAAAATCCCTCACTTTCAAATCATACTCCCAATATATAATCATTCATCATTCATTGCATTATTACTAATTATTAAAAGAAAGGTCAGGATAGTATTCATGATTTATTTACATTAACTTATGTATAAATCTTCTGTATATCTTTCTAGTATCATGAGAAAATAGGTAGATAAATAAAAACAACATAAATGTATACTTTTTATTATTTAAAAAAACAATTTATATTTAAAGTTCAGTTCAGTCAGACATTCAGTTACAAAGCAAAGCATAATTCACATATTATTATTGCTTAAGATGGCTCACTCACATAATCTACACACTCTCTAAATACCCTCCTCAAACATATTATCTAAGAATTCTGCTGGGGCCGAAACATCATTGAAACGACCCCAGCTAAGATACCAAACCACCGTCATAACATGCGCGCAACATCCGACTGTCCTTTTCCCTACTAAACAGTTACAGCAATAACCCTTTAAGGCACTTAATGTATTTGCCACATCAGTGTCTCGGCTGACTAATACATAAACAAAATATGTGCGTCCACCAACATGTCTGGACTTAATTCGCCCTCTCAGTAAATAATTGTTCAACCCTAGTACTAAGGGAACATCTTCGTCTATTTCGTTATCTATTTCAATGGAGTATGTTCCAGAAGACCGAATATGTTCCCCAAAATATGAGCGTGCTTGTTTTAATTGATAGCTTCCCAAAGCAAACCGTTTTAAATATTCTATACTTAGTCGTGGAAAGGAGTCTAAATGTGGATGATTGCCGTTGTTGGGAACTTTCACACATTTTAGTACTTACATCATTCTATTACACACAATTAAAGTATAATTATTTATTTACACACATTTAATTTTATTTACATATATTTAATTATTATAATACACAATCTACACATAGTAGTTTTCATTATATCAAACATTGTTGCATATCGACTAGTCGATACTTTCACATTGATTATATCGACATGTCGATATACTTGTCGATAGAGTTTATCGACAAGCCTTGCTCACTATTGCATTATGTACAAGACGTCCTTGTGCGTATGCGCAGAGGTCAAGCTAGCTGTCAGAGATTAACCGTTAGATTGTTGCTTTTTCGCTAACGCATATTACTAAAAATTTACGCTTTGCTTATGTTATTTAGCCAGTATCTAACTGTATCTTTTTGTGCTAATTCTCTAGCTGTATTTCTGTGCTTGTGCGTAGCTGCTTATCTCTGTCGAGAGCTATAAAAACCTATGATTGTGTATTGGAAATTGCTTCTTATGTATACATCGTAAGTGGTCAAGAATACATCAACTTTTGTATCGTGTAAGTTGGATTTATTATTTACTCGCCTATGATCATCATCTGATATAATCAAACCACCACTACACCGTCAATAGGAATAAACATTGCACGTCTCCTATTGACATTTTGGGTTTGTACAAAGTCAGACAAATAGTTTGTCTCATGAAGACGGCTTTGGGCAATGGATACATATTCCCTTGCTTCTAGAGGATTATCTATTAACCGATGAAACTTGTTTATAAGTGCACAAGCAATCCTAAAATCATCCCTTAAATGTGTAGCAGCTCTATTATTAAATACTTGCCTAAATAGCTTATAATCCCGTTTTATACGGCCATTAACAACTTCAATCACCCAGCGGCACATTGTTACAAATCTAGATCTGTTAGCCTGGAGAGTGGTGAGTTGATGTTCATCCTCTAATAATGATTCAGGCATATAAGCTTTAAAACCAAGTTCCTCCAGAAAAGTCATTACATCCCGAAATCCTCTATCCAAAATGAATATATCATTTTGACGAAAGAATGTGCGCAGTTTTCCTTGTTCATTTATGAGGTCATGTCTTGTAATTGAGGCATCATTTGTTGTAGCTTTATATGGACCCAAACTATCAACAATATAGCCATCACAACATACAATCATAAAAGGTTTGACCAAATTATCAGATTTCTGCAAACTATATGTTTCTTTTTGAAAAAGGTAATTGCTACTACTCTGAACATATATGTAAGTTGCGTCACACATTACAATTGCTGGCTTGACATCACATGGTAATATAGGATTACCAAACAAACCTTCTGGAATTATTGTATTCCTGGTAGCTACCTGTTCTACACCAATATGATGAAAACCTAAGTATCTGGACACAAAATCTTTTACTAAACAAGCTCTAGCTATTTTCATTTTTCCCTCTAAGGTGCTGCGAGGAATGCGAAAAAGAGAACTTAATCGTTCGTTACTATCTCCAGTCCGTAGTTTAACAATGTAAATACACAAAGCTAGATAATAATTTTTAACACTCTGAGACAAGCTAGGTACACGTGCTAGAAGTTCATCAAATTGTTCATAACTCATTCCTAGCCAATAATGGCATAAAGAAGGTGCCATTGTGGAAATGTTATTAAAGTCCAAATGATACTCGGCTGCTTTTTCAAGTGTTTTCAAAATTATAACAAATTGAACACCTGTGAAGTCGTGCAGATTTGAAGTTAAATCCATCCAGTTTCCGTTTTGCAAATGATGATGGCATATTCTGGCCGAATTCGGTACATAAAACTTTTTATGTATTAAGAGCATGTCTTTGATTTGTTTAGGCACCAATAAATGCTCTGGTCGTTGACATCCCAAAAATAGGCAGACAGATGATGAGGCCGCAGTACGTTTATAGACTGATGATTGTATCTTTGCCACAGCTGTTCTTATATGCGGTATCGGTAATTGGTGCGGAATCGGAAGTGGTGGTGGCAATGGGATATGTGGTTCGTTTGGAGTATCATCTATTTGTGCCAATGGTCGACCTGAATCATGTAATCGCTGCCTTTGAACTTCTCTGTTAGCAGTTCGCCAGCAACCAGCGCAAACTCTTGTTAGTCTTGGTATCTACAATACAATGTGAAATCTTAGTAGAAAACTAAAGTCTTAAAAAATTACAGAATAGAATAGTCTTAAAAAATAATAGAATAGAATAGTCTTAAAAAAAACAATGTTATGTACCACTACAGTATGTTTATTTGGTAGGCCTATTTACTAGAAACTTGTTGCAAAATTGAAGTTACAACTACATTGTCTTTATAATAGAATAAAATACAAATGACATTAACAAACAATAACGTACCTGACTAAGTCGAATCCATCTCAGAATGACACTTCTTTCTGGTTAGAGTAAGGCGACTCTGTATGATCTATTTCTAAGGATAGATATGCCACAGCCCAAACAAACTTCTCGATGTCCAAATACCCGTTCGGGCATACTTGAACCATAATTAACATTTTGAAATATCACAAAACATTCATGGCATATTATACTGCCAAATGGTATCGGTAACAAAGTAATATATTGATTAGATACCTTATAATAACGGTATTTTGTCATAGGAAATTATGCTTAGTAGTGTGTAACTGATTATAGTGCCCATAATATAATGAAGAAAAAAAATCAAAAACCAAATAGCGATACATTTATGTTATAGTAATTAAAGTAATATGGTCGGTAGGCGATAAAAGCTAAGTAATACTCGTACTTACAGATTCCGGTGCTATCTATGAATGTAATACATTGATCATGGAGTTAGATAATTCATCTAAAGAATGCGTTTATTGTCGCTGTGGCACCTTAAATGAACAATTAATACAACGCCGGTACATACGGCTAGAGTTCTCCTGTACAGATGCCATTGTATAATTGTAGTAAGAGTTACTTACAACACTTATCAATATTATTAACAATTTGTATGACTTCAATAGTCACCGTTGAAACGGAAGTTTTTTCAACTGAAAGTATATAGCACTGAATAATTTCTACGATAAACTCAAACAGTCAAACTACGAAAGTATTGTCAAGCAAGTCAAAACAAAAAGTATTAAGTCAAATAATGGTGCCAATTCTACTGGCGCTCACTAAACTTAAAACTAAATTAAACAGCAGTCTGTCCTTGTCATACTCTATGCAGAATGACAAGGAGAGACTGTTGTCAAGTTTTTGGTTTAGAGAAGCACGCTAGAATCGACCCCAATAACGGAAGCCGATTACGACCAGAGACTATACTAATCACATAAGGGACTCCGCACACGTACTGAATGCTTATTCTTAATTCAGAATGGGAATGCGAAAAATATGTCGATATTCCTTAAACGTCGATAGAAATTGGTGTTTCTATGGACCCCATTTTTGTTCTCATATTGATAAAAATACTCAATATGAGGTAATGTAAACGATATCTAGCTATGTGTAGTCACAATATCTTCTGTTACTTTATTAAAAGGCTATAACAACAACAAATATACTTTTTATGCGCGAGCGTTGGAACGTAAATTAAATCTATGAATTGTAAAATAATAACAGGTTACCGAATCGCAGACGCCGATGCCGGATGCGAAGCATAGACGTGACCAATCGTGGACCAATCAGCTTAAAGGACGAAAAGTCACCGCGCGGAGGTAAAAGGCAACGTTCGTGACTGGCTGCTCTGTGATGCAGCTCATTGCAGCACGACGTTCCGGTCTTCGGATCCCGGATGCCGGCTCCGTCGGATTACCGGATCCGTTTCTCCGGATTGCAATCCCTGATCCCGCGTAAATTCAAATGGCGCAGAATATTATAAAGCTTAGCCCAACGATCTCAACCTTCTTGCGTTTGTAATAAGTTGCAGTCTTGTCTTCTTTGTTTTTGCAGGAAGTGACATACAGCAAGGCTGGAACTTGTACTGATGATTGTGTGGGTACATGTGAATCGATGATGGTCAGAATTGCGCAATTTGAATGTTCAAGGAAATACTCGCAAAATGCACAATTCTAGCTATTTTTTGTCAGCAAATTCTCCCCGAAGAATACCTCGTAGAACCTGATGGATTAGTTTTCTGTGGCTCTCGAAGGGCCATTTGTTGAGCACAAGTTAATTTTAGTGGACTGAATTTTGTAGGCCTTGTGATTCTAGTTGATTACTAAATAGATACGTGTAATGAAACTGCGTTATGTCTTTTCTAATCACTTCACTGTATTCAATGAACTTAAAAAGAGATTGTACAACTACAAACGTATACAGTGTGTTAGGAATCGGACTTCCGATACTTTACCAACGTGTTGTATGTTAAGTTTTATCGCCAAAAACCTATACAAATGGGGGTCGCATCCCTCACCCCTATGAATGAGAGCTATTTTAAAATTTTATTTCTCGTATTTTAAGGAGTTTATTAAATCTTGCTGTTTTACGATTTTATTTGGTCTACATACACAAAAGTGGCCTTATTTCAAAGTTAATGAGCTGTGCTAGCATTTAACAATAAATTTGTTAAGAAATTCTTTACAATGAAAACTGGGTAAAATTATCTATTTTTTTTAGTTATTGGGCTCTACCTAAAATTCCGGGCCCTTGACATATCATTTTTTTTGTTTTAATTTATTGGCAATGAGTTGAGCTTGTAAATAAAATAAGTACCACTAAACAGGCAAATAGTTAAGAAACGGGTCTAACAAAACAAGTCAAAATTGAAAAAAAAACCCTATTCATAAGAAGGTAATATTTCTATTGTGTGTGAGAGAGAGAGGTACTTTTACGATTAGAAGGTGTAAGTAAGCCATTAAACTACACATTATTTGAAATAAAAACAAAGAAAAAGAGAGCACGAGAATTTATTCAAACCTATTTTTTTACAAAATTTGTTCGAAGTGGCCGCCATTATTTTGAAAGCATGCGATTGCTCTCTGTCGGAAGAGGTTTTTAACGTAATGTCATCATAGTTATTTTTATAAATTCTGTTTTGTCTATTTATGGTTGTCAAGTCGATTTTTGTTTTTCAATGATACAATATATTTTTATGTTTTTAAAAGAGTTTATTTGTTTAATTCTCCCACGAGATCACATCTGGCGCCCAACGTAATTAAAAAGTGATTGTCGATATGGAGAATACGAAAAAACGAGGTATGTACCGAAGTATGTTTACCAAGACTTTGAAAAAATTTGATGAGCATATAAGTAAAGACCAGTGTAGAGATGCTGTAGTAACTTTCAAGCTATTGACTGATTATTTAACGCACATAAGAAATGTGGATGAGCTCGTAATTCAAGAACTTTTAGAAGCAAATGCAGTAGTTGAGGAAATCGAGAAAGAGTTAGAGTCGGTTGATAAATACAAGGAACAACACATACGGGCAGAACTAGCCTTAGAGCGACAAAAGAGGAAAAATTTGACACAGACAGTAAAGGTAACACTACACGGAAAGTGAGGCTACCAAAGATAGAATTATATAAGTTTTGTAACGGTGTAGCCGTTACATGTCTTATGTTGCCTATGGTTCACCATCGGCAAGCATTGTCTATGATATTAGGAATCCTCATGGGAATCCTGGCTGGTTTATTTCTTTCGATTATGATTTTGGTTGTCAGTCAAAATTCGAAATATGTCATCTGCCAAAGCAAAATAAGCTAGGCTGACTCACTCTATGTTTCGCTTTTGTACAAATCGAATCAAATTTATAATTTATATACAATATCATAAAATATTACCTGTTTATTATATTGGAAATTATATTGATTTATTAAAAATTTCAAGAGAGTCCTACACGGAATGCTGTAGGGTAAGTTCGCATAATTTAAATTTTCTATCGGACATAGAGAACCAATGTATTTTATAGTTTTTCTACAATAGTTTTTTTTATATTGTTTCAGACTTTTTCTTTTTCTTATTACTTATACCTTCTGTAAAATCGTTTAAATAAACCAACCTCAAGCAGCCAACTGTAGTTTGAGCATTGACTACTAAGAACCCTCCTATGCCGTAGCCTTCCGCTACACGACAGTTTGATGGCTACACGATTAATGTAATTGGCTTAAGTTCTGGAGTCAATTTAAGAGCATACATGAGGATAATGAGCTAAGCAATGAGGACAAATTTCAATATTTGTTACAAAGTATGATCCCTTGCACAAAAGCGGGTGATTTAGTAAACAGTTTTCCTCCAACTGGTGATAATTATTTGAAAGCAATAGAAAGCTTGAAAGCTCGATTTGGCCGGACTGATTTATTGGTAGAAGTATACATTCGAAAACTTTTGCAATTAGTGGTTGAGAGTAACATCAACAAATCCCGAAACAAGTTTCAAGTGTCATCACTTTATGACAAATTAGAGTGCAATTTAAGGTCACTGGAGTCCTTGAAAGTGACGAATGATGCTTGCGCTCCTATGTTATTCCCTCTAGTTGAATCATCGCTGCCGGAAGAGTTACTTCGAGTTTGGCAAAGAAGTTGCGGATCAACTCCTGAACCTAAAGATCGGTTAAATGCATTAATGACTTTTTTGAAATCAGAAACTGAGAACGAGGAAAGAATATCTTTAGCAACGCGTGGTTTTGGTAATAAGATGAACAACACGGAAAGTAAAACAAAGAGAGAGAGAGTGCCATACAAGAAGAGCATGTTCCTACGGCTTCAAATTTAGTGGCCGGTAATAGTAAAGAAATAAAATGTATATTTTGTAACGAAAATCATGAAAACTCTAACTGTACCAAGGCAAAAAGAAAGTGAAGTTGTGAAAGAAAAAAGTGCATGTTTTAGGTGCCTAAAATTTGGTCATGGCTTTCGTCAATGCAAAAGCAATAAGAAATGCGCTTGGTGTGGTCGAAGACACACATTACTAATGTGCCGTGGAGCTGGAACACCTAGCACCTCACAATCGAACGGAGAATAAGATACGTTGAAAACTATTTCACAGATATCTGTACATGAAAATGTGTTTCTTCAAACTTTACGTGTCAAGTTACAGTCAGCATCAAATAGATTGCTTACCTTTTGAGTTAACTAAATACCTTTTGAGTGTGTTTGTATGGGTAGTGTAAAGGGGGCTTGTGTTTGAAAGGTATGATGCGGCCAGATGTTATTATTTTTAGGATAAATTGATTGGCTCCAAGATCTTCCCATATCTTTGTGTAATGCCGCAGGCAACCCCCTTTGAATTCCGAGTCATTTTTTTGGAATGAAGGAAGATTCTGGAATATTTTTTTGTTTACGAAAGGGCTGGTTCTTTTTAATTTCAGGTTTGAATAACTTATTTTGGACACGATGAACTTGGTTTGTATCCTTGAATTTTCTATTATCTCTTTTATTTATATAATTATTAGATGAAAATGAGGTTGAAGCTTTAAGTTCCTTTAAATAAGAGGGAGTGTTTAACCATACTTGAGCACCTCCAAATGCTTGTATGATAGGTTGCAACTTGTCCTGACTGAATAAATATTCAGAACTAGGTGAAATTTTCATTAAATTTACCTTTAAATTTGGATTTATGATTTCTTTTAAAATTATAACCCGTCTAGTTTTTATGCATTCCGCCCTTTTTCCACAAATAATCTGCATAATTGTCTCATATTTTTTATTCATTTGTGATTCTGGTCCAAATTCAAGTGTGAGTTTTTCTATTAATTTTGTTGTATAAGTATTATTTTGATCAAAAGCAGCCCAATTGATAACATTTTGCAAGCCTACTTTTAACATTTGTCTTTGCTCTAATACCACATTTGTTAGACCAGCTAATACATTTTCTGTTGAATATAAAAAAACGTTATTCAAGTGACAAAATTCCTCATTAATCTTTAATCCCACAAAACCTGGTGTGGCAGAGCATGACTGTAAGGTCTTTTTATATCTAACTGTTCTCCATGCAGGAGTATCAAACTGTTGTAATTGTTCTAAGACCAAAAGTCTATCCTTATCAGCTTGGGGTATAATTTTATTAGAATCAAAACCGACATGGATATCCCCCAGTGAAAAATCTGCTGTAGATTGACAAGGATTGGTTAAGAAAGCAGGTGGCCTTGAATCTATGGATGAAGTTATACTATTTAAGGGTTGATTATTTAAATGAAGTGGTAAATTAGACAGATAATTAGTTATTGAAGGAACTTGTTCAATTATTGAGTCGATGCGAGGGTCAGTGTTAATGCTCTGTTTGTACTTACGTCTACGTTTATTTGGGGGAGGGCTAGCAAAGCCTTCCTCGTCTTCTGAAGACGACGAATATGGAGATCTCTCAGTCTCTCTGCTAGAGCCCAAGGTCTCAATTCGCTCTCCCTCCGGAGCAGCTGAATCAGACTCAGATTGCACATTTGTTGCTTCCGTAGGCACTCATTATTTTTAAATTGTAGAGAAAAACCAACAAACTATCACAATTGGCACGTATCCCAAACGTGTCGGCACTTAATATCACAAAAAAATACTGTACTATTATGCTTTAACACTGAATTCCAATAAGATTTTCCATTTACAAACGTTATGTGTTCTTCGATAATAAAACAACATTAATAAAACAAATCTAGTTTTATTGCCAGAATTTCATAATTAACAGATACATACTGTGCTAATTTGTGCAACGAAATTCATTATAATCGCCTAGCTTAATACAATCTCTATGGTTGTATATTAGTTAAGTGCGTTTTTGGATAATATTTAAAAGTGTGGACATTAGTCCGCGTTCAGTACGTCCGGTTCGCCGCGGGCAGAGCGGCGGGCACCGAGCGCCTCGGGCCTGCTACCTGTGGTTAAGTCTTGACCATTCAGAATGGCCTATTTATATTACCGAGCCAATATTTGCCAATATATATCACTCCCGGGATGTCGATCTGTGCTGAAGATATTTTTGGCAGAGGTCCATCCACATCTAAGCTTAGCTTAAGCAGCGACACTGGGAATTTGTATTAAATACACTGGTATTAAACAGCAGGGACATTGGTATTAAATACACAAAAAAAAAGCCCTAAACGTCGCGACGTTTCGGGTTTTTGACGCGTCGTCAAACTACGGAGATAGCAAAGCACAACCGACAAAACATATTTCAATATTTTCTTCTGGATGTTGAAAAAAAAAGCTGTTAAGGTATGTAAGACTATGTTCCTAAATACAGGGTGGCCCAGAAAGAAATGCACTTTTGAAAATTCAAGAAAAAAAATACTGTTTACTTTTCTACAAATGTATTTATTATAATTCAAAGATGATTAAATAAAATTTACTTTTTAAAAACTACGTCGTCCAAATGACGTCCTTCACGCTCACAGCATTCTTCCAATCTGGCATCAAAATTTTGGAAAACTTTCGTAAGAGTTTCCCTCGAAATGGATTCCATTTCTTGCCGAATATTCAGCTTCAATTGCTGCAAAGTGGCTGGATTATTAGAGTATACTCTACTCTTCAGGTAACCCCACAAAAAGAAGTCTGCTGGATTGAGATCGGGGCTTCTTGGGGGCCAAGAGATGTCACCCCTTCGTGAAATTAATTTCTGTGGGAACATCTCTCTTACCACCTCATGCTAATGCTCATTGGAAGTATGACACGTAGCCCCATCTTGCTGGAACCAAGTATTCTTGGTATAGCCTCTTGATTCTTGCAGCTTTGGAATCAAAAAACTTCTCAACATAGCAGTATACCGCTCTGAATTGACGGTTACTGCTTGACCACGGTTGTTTTCAAAGAAAAATGGTCCAATGATTCCCCATTTCGCAATGGCGGCCCAAACTGTAACCTTTTTTGAGTGAAGCGGCTTCTGATGTTTCAACTGAGGATTTTCTGCTGCCCAATACCTACAGTTCTGTCTATTTACAAATCCATTCAGGTAAAAATGGGCTTCGTCAGAGAACAGGATGTTATTGAAATTGTTGAACTCATGCCGCATTTCATTTGCAAATCTCAATCTGGTTTCGAAGTCAGTTGCCTTTAGTTCCTGTACTAGTTGTATCTTATAAGGGTGTAATTTTAAATCAAGCCGCAAAATTCGCTGCAATGTCGATCTAGACACTCCCAACGTCGACGAACGTTTGCGCTCCGACATTCGTGGATTCGCGCGTACAGATTCCCGAACTCGCCGAATGTTTACATCGGTCCGTGAAACTCTTTGGCGACCACGAGGCCGCATTTTTTGTGTCGATCCTGTTCTTTCGGATCTTTGGATCCATTGTTTGATTAAATTAGTGCTTGGACACTCACTGATGCGCCGCAATTCGAATTTAGCACGGTAAAGCCGCCGAACAGTCACATAAGATTGAGCATTCTCATAAAATGCACGGACACAAAACGCGCGCTGTTCTCCCGTGTAATGACTCATGGCGACTAAAATTACAAAGCCCGAGCTACGCACTGGTACCGCTCCCGCGCCCCTCTGGCATGTGGTTCAGAAATGCGCGCCAAATCAAAAGTGCATTTCTCTCTGGGCCACCCTGTATAATATCGTTAACTGAACGCGTAGTAACCACGGCGTGGAAGAAACGACGGGAACACAATTATAGAAAAAGATAAAATAAACGAGGACACTATCTACATAACAAGCGTGTTTATAATGACGAAATGATAAGGAGTGTTAATGACCAAGTTGTTTAGAGGGTATAGAAAGCGTATCACGTATGTTTAAACTATATTGTCAATGGTTTGATGCCAGTAAATATTCCTCAAAAGCATTGACAAAAAGACAATACAGAGAAATTGTGTATCATAACTTTAATTTGGCACTACAACGACCTTAAAAAGATAAATGTGATATGTCACGCATTTGAGAACTAATCTGCGCCGTCTGATGAAGAAAGAGACGTATTCGCTAAGCATCTAGCGCGTAAAAGAAGAGCTAGAGAGTTAAAGGCAGACAAAAATTATGCTGCAGCAACAATAAAGTTGTTGCAGGTCGCTGCATTTGATTGCCGAAAGGTATTGGTCACTCCCTATGGTGACGTGAACGTGCTTTATTATAAAAGAATGCTAGCTTCATTGAATTTTACAGTTTTTGATCTAGCTTCAAAAATAGTTAAAACAAACCAAAACTTTACAAAGCGTTTATTGAACTCAACCACAAAGCAGGTGTACAAATAAGTAAACTACGGCGCCGATAAGAGACGCGTCTGCGCGCTGGAGCAAACCGACGCAGGTCTGCTTCCAATAGCTCTCGCTTACTGACTGGCACGAACGGACGGACGACGCGAGCGCCGACAGCAGTGTTTCCACTATCGGGTTTTGATTTTACCCTAGTTAATTTTTTAATGCGCCCTAAATTGCCCTAAACTGTTCTCTGAAAATCCTTGATTTAGGGCGCATAATTTAAACCCTCTTATTCCAAAACGCGGACTAAAAATAGACCAGCCCCCCAATTATATAACTCTATTGCAATTGAAACTGATCGAAATTGCAGTTACATTGCTGCTTTATTAACATTCAATGTCAATAAAATAAAATTAAATGTGAATGTAACAGAGTTACATAATCAGCCTACAGGTTTAGACTAGGTTTCAACCAGTTTCAAGTGGCTTAAACCTGGTCTGTTGTAGTCCGCGTTTTGGAATAAGGGGGGAAAGAGTTTAAAATTAAACAAAATCGTTGTTTTTTCCTTTTTATTTAATATAGTGATACATAAGGTGTCTTAATTATGAAGCAAGGAGCAATTAATCGTGAGAAGTAGACGGTGAACAATATGATTCTGATGTTGAAGCTGAAGCACTGGCTTTTAATTTTTTTACTGCATTCATCATAGCACTATCGGGTTCCAAAATTGAACCTGTCATGCCGAGTTTAGTGTGTAACAAACCATTAAGTGTTTCATTAGAGAGCTTATTTCTTTTATCGGATTTTACATTTTTAAGTACACTGAATAATCTTTCAACCTCAGTGTTCGACGATGGCAGTGCTAACAGAAGTGAAATCACAACTTCAAGGTTTTGGTATTTATAATTTCCGTGATGGTCTTTCAAGTTTAAAACTTTTTTCCAGTATACTTCTGCAGATAACTTTGTAATTTCTTCGTCACTATTAACTTCAAAATAATTCACTTCAACGAGGGCTTGTTGTCGCCATTCATTGTCTGCTTCTTGTATATTGCATTTTTCTCTTAAAAAACTGAAATAGTTGAACACAGGCCTTAAAGAATGACATTCCAAATGCCGTGCAATTTGTGGATCCACATATTTTATTAAATTAAACATATTTTCGTCTAAGTCAAATCTGGTTTGTATCTGTGAAACAATTTCCATATAGAATTCTCGACAACTTGAATAAAATTTTTCAACTTCATTTTTGGGAGCTTTTGCCTTTAATTCTTCCAACATGTCATAAGCATCCAAGCCAATATAAATGTGATCATTATCCAAGTGATGTTCAGTTTTGTTAATATCTAGGTGCAAAAGGCTGTCTAATTTAGGACATATGTACTCTTTTTTAATGAAATTGCATAGAAAGATTTGTAGCATTTTTTTAACCATTTCAGGTAATTTATACAATTGTGGAGATTTTGACTGAAAGAATTTATTGAAGTCATTAGTTATAGAAAAGACATAACTCATGAAATATAACAATGCTTTGTTGAACGGGTTATTTAAGCTCCTTAAGATTGAATCATTAGTGTTGGATGGATCCTCATAAACTGCTTCCGTAAAAAATAATTTGAGGGCATCATGCTGTTCTAGTATTCTATCAACACACGCTTGTAGTGAAAGCCATCTTGTATTCGCTGCTGTAAGTAATTTATGATGTTCAATATTCAAAAAATCTTGAAACAGTTTTAAGGATTCAGTTCTCTTTGGACTCATGTGAAAATATGCAGGTATGTTGCGGCATAAGTCTTCTAAATTTTTAGGTAGTTTACGGCTAGCATAAGACGTGGCAAGGTGAATTAAATGGCAAGTGCAGCCTATGACAACAAGATGAGGAATATCATTTTTTTTAAAAATACATCTTTAATTGCTGTATAGATACCACTAGCTGTCCCATGGTTGATATCAATCATATCAAAAAATCTGTATTGTACGGTTTTGGTTACACTGTCAAAAAATGTTACTATGATTGCCAACTGCTTTTTCTGTGTAAGATCTGTCGTTTCATCTATGATTATGTTAAAAAAATTGTTTTTCATTTTATTAACTACTTGTTGTTTGTAAGTGAATCCTGTGATTTGTCGTAAAATATTTGTAGCCTTTTGCTTGCCTAGACGTACATCTGGTAAGTATTTTGATTCTGGAAACAAATTCCGCATAAGATCAATTAAGTCCTCAGTTAATGAAATTGCCAGATCGTGCTTTGCTAGAAAACCGCAAATTTTCAGTTCCATTTCTATAACTTTATTGGTATAGTTCACGTGTCCACTTACGAACGATGTTATATTACCACATTTTGATATAACGGCCATCTGTTTAACATGTTTTGTACTTTTTTGGTGTCGCAATAATTCAGACATACCACAAATAAAGTGACAATCACATACCTTACAATAGGCTTTTGTTTCACCTTTATCTGAACGTTTCAGCCAATGCTTAAAATCTGGATTTTCTAACCACGAGGTTTTGAATTTTTGCACGTATGTTTTTGCTTTAGATGGTCCTATGTCGGTACCAGAAGATGACGGTAACTTATCATCGTTTTCTTCCATATTGACCACTTTTCACTCACGTTCACACTCTAAAACTGTCAAAGAAGCACTATATAATATTTATATATTAATTTTCTATACGGCGGCGTCGTACATTTCAAAGTTGAAACAGTAAGTAGCGACTGACTGAAGGAGAATGAAAATAATACGTTAGTTAATGCAAAAAGGCAAAATTTTAAGACATTCATTAGCACAAGAAATCTGTAAACTCATTGGCATATTACAATTGGTTGTATAATAATGTGTCAGTAACTGCAGGGAATCCCCGACCTTGATCGAGATCACCTACGTACGAACAACCATAGATAAACTGCGAAGTCTATCTCAAAATAGTGTTGCTAGCTTTGTATTAGATTTTGCCCTAAATTACCCTAAATCCCTAAAAATCTTAAAAAATCCCCAAACAAAACTTTAAATCGACAGTTTCGCCCGAAAAAAGGGCGAAAGCCCTAAAAGTGGAAACACTGGCCGACAGGCGCCGGCGATGATCGGTGCGTGAGAGCGACACGGGAAACATATCCATGCTCGCCGGAATGAGGTTCAATTATAAAAAAAGGTATTGTAAAAGGTTGCCCTATTTATGATACCTATATCTTGAGCATTGTCAGGAACAATATACGCAATTACGTTGTCACACTTCACTTCGTCAGCTGAGATGGTTACTAACACCTCACCTAGTGGTTTTATGTGTGACCCTCCGAAGCTCTTAGTGACACTTCTACTCGATACAGCGTTACTAAATCTAAACCTAATTTTATTGATTCCGATTCTGTAATCGTAATACATGAACTTCCAAAATCAATTAAAGCTTGACATTTGTGTAACTTTTACAAGCATATAATATTTTGTGCTAAAGTCGCCTACATCAGTAATAACGCGTACAGTTTGCGTTTTCGTCGTATTGTTTGAGTTCGTGTTACGATTTTCCAGCTTTAAGCATTCGTCTTTAATATGACCTATTTTACCACAATAGAAACATCTCCGCATTTTTAAATACAATTATTGAAAAATGTGCAAATATGAGTATGAATGCTTTGTCACTTTAGTCCCGCATTTTGTACGTACTTCACGCTGTACGACCGCGTCTCTTACAAGTGTGACATATTATTTTTTGGTAATTGTTAGTTGAACTACCACTGTAGCGCGAACCTACAGAAAAAGCAGTATTGGTCTTTATGGAAGACAAATAATTTAATGACGAGTTCGGATCGCGGCAACCCGCAGACATCGCTCCGATCTCTATGACTTCATTGTCGATAGTGCCAATTATGGCTTCCGTAATTAGAGACGGGGAAATACCGCACGCATTGCCTGAAGCTAGTTTATCATAATTAAATTGCAAATAATCAACATCTGATGATCGTATTACATTAACTAAATCACGCATCATACTTAATTTACTTTTGTGGGACGGAAAAGCGGTTAATAATTTAGCTTTAAAATCAGACATACATATTAATGTCTTGTAGTTAGTCGTACAAACGTCGAGCATATCCTTTTAATTTGGACGAGCAATTAAAAAGTAACGTTTTTTTATCCCACATATATACACTAGATATCTCTTTTACCTTTTCTAAGCCAAATGGCCATTGCAATTAGGACATTTTTGGGTCGAATTCAAGTATCGGGTCGCTGCGGCCCACATATCTTACAGCTGAATAATTATGATTATTTGTATTTACATATGGTAAGTCCATAAGTGACGGGAACGAAGCACTCGGTAATGACGAACTCACGAGCGTAGCCGTCAATGCCTGGTAAGGCGCACCGATGCGCCCACCGCTGCCGGAATAGCAGGTAACGCAGAATGATGTGATGTTGGCACGATGACGGCAGCAGGCCCTGCTGGCAAGGGGTCTGCGCACGGTAACACCGGCGGGGTGTTATTCGCGCCCAACAATGTTAGGTTGGAGGTAAGTTGGGTGTCCACACCAGCCCGATGTAATCGATGATGGCGGCTCCACGCAACACGGTTCGACGGGGGTCTCACGTAGCACTGGTGGTATCAGCACGCCGTCGACTTTGTCGGTATTTGAGCGAGTAGGTAGCCCATCCTCACGAATAAAAATTTTCGAGTGACGCAATTCAATCGTCGTGTCTCCATTTCAGTGAGAAGTTCAAATTTTCAAATTATTATTACAATCTGTATAATTATTTTCTAGATAATGTAATACAACAGATACGTCCCATGTATAATAATATTTCCTTTGACTTGGGCGTAATTTAAAGAATCCTCGGAACAACCTTTTTATATTACAATCACTCCCAATTTGTTAGCCCAACAGCAATGATAGGGCTGATCTAATACAGTTCAAGTTACCATAAGAAATACCTTCGTTGAATTTCTTTGTAAGGTAATTTATTACTTCGGATATACTGGCTTTTGATGCATCAATATGGTTTATATGACAATATTTTATCCACTCGTTGATGCAAGGTAGATATTGCTTTAGCGTATTGCCTGCCTGTTGCAATGAATCTTTGCCGGAGAGTAGTCCTGCCATCAATGTAAGGCTCAGGTGTAAAGGATGAACTGTAGGCTTACTCTGGAAATCAGTTTCGATTGCAATCCAATTCCAATTTGATCCAGTTTCAATACCGATTCTACGAAATTTGGAACTCTTGAACACAATCTACTTTGAAATCGAGATCGACTTTGAAATCGTGTATCGTCAAATAGATTGGGTGACCATACTAAAAAAAAGAGTGCTACCAAAAACAAAATAACCGAAAATACATAACAGTTTAATGAGTTTAGCATTCTAATATTGATTAAAATGTTAATGTGAAGTGTAATTATAATTTTGCTGATTGAAAATGTACATTTAACGATAATTTCGTAACTCATTGTCAGTTTGATTAAAACCCTTGCTTGCACATTTAAACAAACAAAAAGTTCGCGCCTAAATACTCGTTATTTTAAACAGATTTACATAGGTACTTGCTCTTGTAAACATTCTTATAGCTTGAACTATTTAATGTATTAAATGTAAACAGATATTATAAGAACTTTGTTAGTGATTGGCCTATTTCGCCTTATTTGTTTACGTTTTAAAGGTGAGGTTTTATTTACAGTCTTATTTAACATGAACATTAATTGTGACTTAACAGATAAGTACATTTAATAAAAAGTATTTCAGACTAAAATGAGTAGACCGACCTCACAACAGTTGGAGGCATTGGTAGAGTTTTTAGAATTAAACCCAGGCATCGCAAAGGGACTGCTGCGTACTGCACATGCAAAAAATGATACAAGAAGAAAATGGGATGATATTTCCCTTAATCTCAATGCTTTAGGTGGTGCACAGAAAATTGGAAAAGGCTGGGCAAAGGTTTGCATGTATTTTATTATGTTCATTGTGTACTAAAAATATTAATTTCTTGTACATATGTACATACATTGTATTGATAAAATTGTAGTCCTAACTTTTTATCTTTTTTTAGTATTGGGCTGATAAAAAGTGTACTTTAAAAAAGACATGTGCACAACATGCACAATCAATGAGGCGTACTGGCGGCGGGGTTGCTGATGATTTGCCGACATTATCACCACTTGACCAAAGATGGATAGCAATTATGAGGGGTGTACACTTTGCTTCAGGAGACAGCTATTTAGCTGTCATTCCATTTCCATCCACGGTTAGTGTTTAAATTTAAGAGTAACTTATATTTTTAATAAACTATGCTGGAGAAAACATGTATTAATTCTATGGAAATTAACTGATAAATAAATAAATGAATTAATCAATGGTTGCAGAGTCAAAACCAGAATGACGATGTTGACATACCCATTGTCATTCAAGTACAGAGTGAAGACATAGATAGCCCTATTGTGAATATTCCTGCTTCTCCATTGCAGACTGTACAGACTGAAAGAGGTTTACGTTTCCATATAAGTGCAAACAGGCATATATTTTCTAGTATTTAATAACACTGCTTTAATTATTTCAGTTCATGTCAACGAACAAGGTTCTTCTCAACATAGAGTCCAGAATCAAAGGCAGCGAACTAGTACTCAGTCTAGGTTAAATCAAAACCGGGAGCTATTTGCAGCTATAGAGCAGCAGAGAGTTGAAGCAGAAACCGTAACAGCCAGAGCTTTAACATATATTGCACAAAATATTGCAAATTGTAATACTAGCTTGGAGAGTATGACTGCAGCATTTAGAGAAGGGGCTCAGACTATTGCCAATGCTTTAAATAATATTGACACTGCTATTCAGAATAAATAATGTTATAGTTATCATGTGTTTTAATTAACAATATATGTACTATAATTTGTTATTAAGTTGTTTCAGTTTTGTGTGGGCTAATAACCTTATTTTTCTTTGTGACATTTTAAAATTCCTTAGAGTTCTTTTGAGTAAGTTCCCTTAGGTAAGTTTGTAATGAAAAAAAGAAATTAAATCTCAATTTGTATTCAGTACAGAGTCCTTAAATTATGTTACTGGCTACCTAAGTGAAATAACCTTTCTCCTGTCCATATTAAATGCCCATTACATGGATGAGTCTTGATATAGCATACAAAACTATAATGCGACTCTCTTAAGAGTAGTGAATTAATACAAAACATTAAAAGCATCATAGATCTGTGGTAAAATTATCTTTTTGTATTAGTTAAAATCTTGCAATTGTAATTGCAACTCTTTTGTTTATCACCACTTTTCAGTTCCTATTTACAATTTCGTAATAATAATACAATCAAATGTATTAAAATATCTAAAGGAATACAGTATTATAAAACACTTGTTTATACTAGCTTTCGCTGCCAGCTTTTCCCGTGTGGTAGCTTATCACTTAGGGAGTATAAAAATAGCCTTCAAGCCATTCTCAGACTTACCAAATATACACCAAAAATGTCATAAATTTTGTTTATGCCGTTTCAGAGGACTTAATAATAATAACAAACAAGAAATTTTTATATTAAATAAAAATGTAAAGTCATAAAAGCAATATTTATAAAATGGCAAAGCAGTAACTTTGTGGAATCGTGTTACAACACGATTCCACAAAGTTACTGCTTTGATGTGTTCAAATTATGTGTAACTTTTTACAAAAAGTTACACATAATTTGAACACATCTACTTTTATGTATTATTGAAATGGCAACATAATATTTTTTATAAAGTATTTTTTTTCCCGTCTTCCTGTGTGTAAAGAGCTGTAAGGTTGTGTTGTCTAAAAAGAAAAATAAAAGTCTATATTAAACAATTAACTACATTTTATTTGCTCCCAAAATAAACGTTAAAAGGTTATGGGCCCAGCTCGTATACCTGGGAGCAAATAAAACTACGGTAAAGTGGAAAATACAAGTTGTAAAAAAATAGCGTGGTCAAGCGCACAAGATGGAGTCTCATGAACCTCATGATTTTTTATTGGGAGGCGAAAACACACTAAAATTAGAAGGAGCAAATAACTGGCATACATGGAAGTTTCAAACAAAAATAATGCTAAAAGCGATTCATGTTTATAAAGTAATAGACGGGACATTTCCATATCCTGACGCTGGTGATGAAAAAATAAAATGGAAAAAATGTGATGCCAAAGCACAAGGTATAATTGTGTCGAAAATAACCCCAAAAACCATTTTGCAAATACAAAATTGCGAGACAGCAAAAGAAATGTGGAAAAAACTTATGACAATTTACGAACAGAAGTCTGAAGTCTCGTTACACATTTTGCAACAAAAATTCTTTGAGATAAAAATTGAGCGAGATGATGTAGCAACATTTATTGCAAGAATCGAGGATATAGTGTCGCAAATAAAACAAGCGAATGGATCAATAACCGAAAGTATGATAATAACTAAAATTATATCCTCTATTGGAGATAAATATCGCCACTTTGTATCTGCATGGGACTCAGTGCCCACAGATAAGAGATCCCTATCAGAATTGACCGCAAGATTGATAATAGAAGAGCAGAGAAATAAACAATGTGAATAAAATACAGGGGCTGCCTTCAAAGCTGTAAGCTCACAAAGAAAGTGTTTTAATTGCAGAAAAATAGGACATCTTAAGGTGGACTGTAAATTCAAAAATAAGAACTATTGTGTGTAATAAAACGGGACATAGTGAAGAAAGTGTTGGAACAATAACAAAAATGTGGACAATAAAAACTAGTGAAAAACTATTGTAAAATTTGTAAAAAGCGAGGTTATAGCCAAGAAAAATGTTGGTATAAAGTGAACAATGAAAGTGCTCATTTCTCAAAACAAAACGCTTTTGTCACAACGATGTCATTATGTTCAGTAGATGTCGAGTCACATAAAAATAACTTCTGGTATTTAGGTAGCGGTGCTTCAGAACATATGTGTAACCTCATAGATAACTTTGCAGAATATAAACAATTTCAAGTGCCAAAAGATGTGATAATTGGAGACGGCTCGGTTATAAAATGTCAAGGACAAGGAATTGTATACTTAAATGCATATGATGGGGAACTTTTGGATTCCTACAACAATATACTATGTACTGTATGTTCCACAGCTAAAAGTAAATTTATTTTCATTGAGTGCTGCCCTCGACAAAGATTATAAATTGATAACCACAGCAAATGAGTGTAAATTCATTAAAAATAACAGTGTGCATGCGTTGGCTATAAGGAAAGGAAAAATGTATGTAATAAAGTTTAAATATAATACAGAAGAAAAGGCCATGATTGGAAAATGCAGCACAGATTTATTAGAATGGCATGCCAAGCTAGGACATCAGGATATAAACCAAGTAAGAAATATCATAAATAAACATGACAGAAACTATAACAATCAAAATGAAGAGACATGTATATCATGTGTGAGAGGTAAACAACACAAATTTCCATATCCAACTAGCCATAATAGGAGTCAGATACCAGGTGAGATTATTCACATGGATATAGGCGGACCAGTTGTGGAAACATCTCTAGGTGGTGCGAAGTTCTTCTTATTATTGAAAGATGACTACACAAAATATCGAAAAGTATACTTTCTACAAAATAAAAGTGACAGATTGAATTGTATAAAACAATTTATTACAGAAACACTAAACAACCCAGGTAATAAAAATCATTATTTTAGATCAGATAATGCTAAAGAATTTTGTAGCAAGGAAATGGAAAACTTATTAAAATCATATGGAATACAGCATCAACGAAGTGTTGTATATTGTCCGGAACAAAATGGTTGTGTAGAGAGGGAGATGAGGACCATTGTTGAATCTGCCCGAACCATGCTACTGAGCAGTAATATCTTAATAAAAATCTATGGGCTGAAGCAATCAACACTGCCGTGTTTGTCATAAATCACACAGGTCCAAGTAGAATAAAAGGAAAGACGCCATATAAACTGTGGTGGAATAAGAAACCATATGACATTTCAAACCTGCAAATATTTGGATCAAAAGTGGGAGTACATATACCAGATAACAAAAGATTAAAGTTTGACAGCAAGACAGAAATTGGTTATGGAGAAAGTGTTAATATAAAGGGTTACAGAATTTATATACCTAGCAAAAATGATATAGAAATAAAAAGGAATGTGTTATTTATAAAAGAAAATAAGAGTAACATTACAGATAACCTACAAAGTCAGCAATACAATCATAAGCTTATTACCACAAAATCATGAAGATTTACTATCACAAAATAATGAGGAAAATACACAAAATCAAGAAGACAGTCAAGAATTTTGTGAAAATATCATTGAAGAGACATCTATAAACTCATTCCAAGAGGAAACCTCACAAGAAGAATTCCAAGAACAGGTTGATGAACAAGAAATTCAAAACGGTTCAAGAGTAGAGAGACCTACAAGAACTGTGAAAAAACCATCATGGATGAGTGACTATGTATGTAATGATGAATTAGATGACAGCTCTAACAGTTTCTTGAGTGTTTGTGGAGAAGACCCTATAACCTACGAAGATCCTATGAATGGACCTGACAGAGGTAAATGAAAGATGCTATAGAGTTGGAAATAAAAACCCTAGAGGAGAATCACACATGGCAGCTGGTAGAACATGTTCCAGTGGGTGAAACAATTGTAAGTAGCAAATGGATATTTAAAATAAAAGAAAGTGGTAGTGAACCTATTTACAAGCACGTGGGTTCGAGCAAAAGAACTGTGATAACCAAACTTATGCGCCTGTAGCAAAGCTTACCACATTCCGAACCTTAATGGCAATTGCTACACAAAAGAAACAACAGGTATATCAAATGGATGTCACCGGTGCATTCCTGTACGGTGTGATTAAAGAGAAAGTATTTATGCGGTTACCTAATAACAGTGTATGTAAATTAAATAAATAGAGAAATAAGAAGAGATAAACATATACCATCACGGACTTTTTTGTAGACCTTTTTAAGTTGTACAATACTGTAGTAAATTGTTTTGATCTATCATGTAGGATTCAGTCAGCGTTTGCAATGTAAGCGCAAAAATGTGTTTTTTTTACGACCTCACATTAGAAACCTCAAAAATTGTAGCCTATGTGTTATTCTGATGTATAAGCTATATTGTGGTAAAGTTTCATTCAAATCCATTCAGTAGTTTTTACGTGAAAGAGTAACAAACATCCATACATCCATACTTACAAACTTTCGCCTTTATAATAGTAGTAGGATGAAAAGTTTGAAAAATCTAAAAATGATCCCTGTTTATATTACAGAAAAATTGATAGTAACTATATGTATGTACAGTTATTTGTCGATGGCCTATTATTTTTTGGAAACAATGAAAAGAAATAACCTCTTTCAAAGGGCCATATTTAATAATTTTAAAATGAAAGATTTGGGTTTAGCTTCTAATTACCTTGGCATAAGCATAAAACAAGATATTAAAAAATTGTAAAACTGTAATTCATCAAAAACCATACTTGCAAAAATTATTAAATAAATATCAAATGTCAGATTGTAAAGCAGTAGCTACTCCTATAGAACAAAACTTTAATTTTGATTTGTTAAAATATGATAAACCAGAATCTCAGGAATTTGAAAATATATGTAGAAGCTTAATAGGATGCTTACTTTATGCTTGTTGTACACGTCCTGATCTTTCAGTATCGGTTAGTTTTTTAAGTCGATACTTACACTGTGCGAGTTAAGCTCTATATCAATGTCTAAAACGTATATTAAGATATATAAAAGGTTCACTTAATTTGTCAATAACTTATACTTGTAATGATAATGCATACCTACAGGGTTATAGTGATGCAGACTGGGCGGGGGATACCAGAGACAGGAAGTCAACATCTGGTCAGATATTTTTGTAATTGTCCTATCTCTTGGTATACAAAAAAGCAATCATGCGTATCACTGTCATCCTGTGAGGCAGAATATGTAGCGTTAGCTTTAGCCATAAGTGAAGCATTGCGGTTAAAGAAACTTTTGTTGGATTTTGATTATAAAGTAAATTGTAATATATTTGAAGATAATCAGAGTGTTATAAAAATAGGTGAATGTAATGATAGTCTTAAAAGACTAAAACATGTCGATATAAAATATCAATTCATAATGGAAAATATTGATAAAGGTTTTGTAAACATCCAATATGTAAACACAAATTGTAATGTGGCTAACCTATTCACAAAACCCATAGGGAAACAATTGTTTATTAAACTTAGAAATTTAATTTTGTTTCAGTAAAATCACACATAAATATACATATATGGAGAGGGTAATTTAAGTATTTAGTGAAAACATAAGTAAACAAGTTAAACACATTTGGTAGTGTATAAAATTTAATTGTCACAAAGTAAGCAATGATTGTTTAGTTTAAAAAAAAAATGTTATGTTGAGGGGGTGTATTGAAATGGCAACATAATATTTTTTATAAAGTATTTTTTTGTAATGGCATCCCTGCCCCCTTCTTCCTGTGTGTAAAGAGCTGTAAGGTTGTGTCGTCTAAAAAGAAAAATAAAAGTCTATATTAAACAATTAACTGTATTTTATTTGCTCCCAAAATAAACGTTAAAATGTATGAACAAATCTAGTTTTTTAAAGTATGAATGTCCATTTTTTTTCTTTAATTAGTGAAACAGATTTTTTTTGGTGGGTAGATAGTTAAATTGTCAAGACTGTGTGTAATTACTAAATATTGATTTAATTTTTAAGACAGTACTTTTGGATACTTTTTACATTTATTAATAATGTTTTAAAGTATATAAATACCGTCAGATAATCCTTCCTTCATAATTCTCACCTTAATTTCAACAAACACTTTCATCACTTCGGACACTACACTGGCACTTTTTAAATCATGGAAGACCTAAAGATAACAATGGTTGCACTACAGGAAGCATTTGCAACTAGGATGGCAGCTTTTGAAAGTGACCTGAAGAACTCACGCTCGCAATCACCAACTGTTGCCTCTTTGGCAATGGAATTCATTAAAAAATTTGAAATAAGCTCCCTCGATAGGGGTTGCTGGGGTGGGGGGAGGGGGGGGGAAGGGGAACAACCCCCTTCCCTGCAACCGCCATCTGCCGGAGATGCGTACTTTTCGAGAAATATTTTTATTTGTAAACATAACCTCAAAAAAAAAATGAAAATTTAGCAGGAGGGAGGCTAAAACGAGGCGGGGAAAGGAGAAAAAGTATGAAAAAAGAAACGTTGCACGTACGAAAGTGTCGTTTCTGGCGCTTCGCCGGCCGCTACCGCGGCACGCTCGCTCCGCTCGCTCGGCTCGCGCGTTTTTGGTCACCATACTAACCTAATGAACTCTTTAGACTTTATTCATTGCGGGTGGCTTCGCCCCCCGAGCCCCACTTCGGTTCTGTCACTAATAATATGAAAAATAAAAAGCATGAAATTCTACACATTTATTTTGTATACATGTTTTATGGCATTAATTGTTTCTAAAAACGCGTCTTTTTTATATTAAATTATGTTTCTGCGCCACAAATATTCTACAATCGAATCTGCAAAATCGTGCGGATGGTTATAATTATCTTTTCTGAAATATCTTTTGACAGCCCTCCACTGGGACTCGATCCTCTGCGTGTGAGTACCGTCTGGGGCAATAAATGGGTTGTCTGGATCAGAATGGTTTACTTTTTTGTGCATAAACCCATGTTGCCCCAGACAATCATATGCTCGCCAGTAGTCCGTATGAATTGTGGTACCGGGTTTGATATGTTTTTTTATGAGTGGCACCAGCACCTCTGCGGATCTTATATTATCTGGGCACACCTCCAACCGCAGATCCTCAGACCCGTCTTCAATCATACCGAGGACCCAATGACCCTCGATGTGCCGTCCTAAAAAAGAAATAAATGAATATAAGTATTTATTCATTATGATAATGAATTGTTGCACATTTAATTAACTCTGATGTATGTGTATTGTTAATTGTTAAATAAAATATCAAAATTACCTCGGTTATATTTTCTTTTCCCAAACTTGGATTCATCGAGTTGAACAATCTTGCCAGGGCCCCCAATAAGTTCTCTTGACTCTCTCTTTTCTAATTGGTATATCACAATCGTGTAAATATTCCTTACTCAGTTCTTAGTTGCTCTCCTCAACCTCCTCCTCCCAACACCGCTGAACATCTTTTCCTTGATATCTCTCTCTCACACACTCGGATCCTACTGGGTGTCTATTATAGTCCATCCCTAAGAGTCGACTACTTTACGTCATTTGAACGGCTCATTGAATCCGGTTGTGGAACTCTCTCCCTGAGGGTATTAGGGGAGCGCGAACGCTGGAGTCCTTTAAGAATCAAGTCCGTGTTCACTTCCTGTCAAAGATTCCTTAACTTAAACTAGTTATATAGCCTATTGTCCTGTCCAATTACTGTACCCATCCTATATTTAAATCTCCTTTTAATATTTCCCTGGTCCTAGGTTGCCTGGAAGAGATTGCTGTTTAGCAATAAGGCCGCCTTTTGTACATTTGTTATTTTCTTTTTTTTGTGTGTGAATATTTTATGAATACAATAAAGGGTTATGTTATGTTATGTGTTATGTTATGTTTTTTATTATCTAAAGTTAACAATCACATCTTAACTATTCTCAATTACATTAAGATTTCGTGCTGCCCAAAGTTCTTGTACAAGCTGTGTACGAGCTTCAATACCCCTCCTTAAATCAACAGTGGCATCTTGATTATCTCTGTGCACTTCATCAAGTGCTTCTTGGATGGGTGGCATCACATCTTCATTCTGCCCTAGACGTGCTCTGTTGCAGATGTTGTGTAAGACGCAGCATGCATTTATAATTTTACTGACTCTATCAGGATGATAGTGAAGAACTCGGTCACGTAAAAGACATCTCCACATATTTTTTAATATCCTATTGCACGTTCTACAGTGTTTCGTGCTACACAATGAGTACTTGTATAAAATTCTTCGGGCGACCCTGGAGGAGCATCCAAAATGGGAGTCATCATATACTCTCTTTGAGCAAAGCCAGAATCACCTATAAACAAAATATGTGCATTAAAAAACTGACATACAAAGATACTATTTTTTCATTTATTTCACACTATCATTACCTAAAAGTATAATACTCTTTCTCCTGTCCTTATTAGGTCTATCAAATGAGCCTTGATTAGGTGTTGATTCCACACAAAACTGTCATGTGATGCTCCTCCAAAAGTAGAGTCGACACTCAAAATGTTACGATCTGCGTCACAAATCTTTGGACATATTAATTTAAATTTACTTATTTGCAATCTGGGAAATGTAATTACACTCCATTTAAAAGCATCTAAATTTAATAAAATATACAAAATAGTGATGAAATATACTTACAATTAAAACATTTCTAGAATGATACCCTTTTCTATTATAAAAGCGCTCTTCATTTTGTGATGGTTTCACAATTGCCACATGAGTGCCATCCCACAGTAGAAGGAATTTTGAATTTTTCGTAAAATCTGAAATACATGTATAAATGAGAGGCTGAGACATGTATAAATGAGAGGAGGGGAAGGATTCAAAGGAGATATAAATTCATTCCCTATCCTAACATTAACATATTTTTTAATTTTATAATATTTCTCTATGTATGAATATATAACTTGTACTTTCTTGCATTATTTCCAATAAAAATTCAATGTTCAATATCACAATACCAAAGAAAAAGAGATATTTCCAAAGAATATTAAGTAATAGAAAAATAACAGAATAGAATCTCTGAAACAGCTATAGCTATATTCATACAAAATGTTCACCAAGTGAAACTTATCTGTACAAAATAGATATTTTGCTTCTATTCTTCAAGATCCATGAAATTGTCAAATCAATGATTTGACAAGTCCATGGGAGATTTCAGTTACTTGCTTCTTTATGAAGATAATTGTCACATTGAATCTTAATAAAGCACAAATGTAACTATCTGTCAGATGCAATCAAAAGACAATGCCAAGATTTCTATGGCGCCATGCCCCACCAAATTTTTTCCAGTTACAACATAATTTATATATGAAATGATAACTAAACATCTGCACTTTTGAAATAATAAAAGATAAATTATATTAAAGCAGAGGATCGGTAGTTTGATGGTAAACACAATATGATTTTTTTTCACAAATATTAAGTTTATCTTAGACTTTTTTATAAGATGCAATTTTTAGTAGCCATCTACTATATCCTAAAAACAATAATAACAACAACTAATTGTTCTAACTATAAAAAAAACAATTTTTAAATCCAGTTCAAGTAACGCTCATACTTTATTAGAACACACGATTGAGGCTATCTATCAAAGTCATCTTTATTTACGGATTCGTAAATAAAGATGACTTTATAGACCTAATATTACATTTCTATTTACAGTGCACTTCTTGATATATGTATACATGTTATTATCTAACGTAATATTTTTATTTTATTTTGCATCAGAAGTAAAATGCGTTTATTCCTAAAAGCCTTTTATTGAGAACTCATTCTTACTAAAATGAATGATTAAATAACACTATTGAACATAAAAATTAACAGAACAACAATTAAAGAAAAAAACTATTACCTATACTAAAAAAGCATTCGACTTAGGTCCAATAGGTTTATGTTGGCTAAAAGGACTTGTATCCAGTGGCCAATAAAATTCTTTAAAAAAATAAGCTTTAAATTCTCCGACTAGGAAAAGGCATAGAATTCCATTAACAACTATTAAATGTAGTTTTTTTTCCCCAGCTTTTTAGATTTTTTATATTTGTTGTTAGGATCTATAATTTAATTAAATATTTTTCATAAATGTGTAATTACTGTAACTTAAATTAATCCTTGGGGCAGATCTTGGCATTCTCTTTTGATAGAAAAAGTTACATAATCATGGGGCATTGGGCTGATTGTGATAATCATCACAATCAATCTTAGTGATAGAGTTGCACACTCAGCCTTCTACTAAATGGTGATGTTCATTTAGTAATTATTGTTTTGCGAGATAAAAAGATAATACAGATTCCGATTAAAACAAACACAAGTTCTGTATGTTGTATTTAAAAAGGACAACATAAAAATGTATAGCTCACTGTTTTATTTCAGAATTTTCACAAAAATAAAACAGAAGGAGACTGTATCAGTGTCATCCGCTTGGGTACCTCGTTCTTACCTATTCTGCTGCAAAATAGCGGAACGCCGCTGTGTTCCGGTGTAAAAATAGGCAGTGAAATTACTAGGTACTGTGACTTTCTATTTAATGCCACATGTTGGTAATGTATACTGTGGTTTTTGTGGGGGTTGCAGTTTCTACTATAGGCAAATGTAACCACTTACCATCAGGTGGACAGTCTGCTTGCTTGTCTATATATAACATAAATATAAAGAAAATAATACCTATTTTCTTATAATGGAACTGACTTATCTATAAATTATTTTCAATTCATCTAAATCAAAAGGAGATATTTACTAAACATCTGGAACAAAGGATTTACTAAATTCTATCCTAAAAGTGATATTTTCAGAAACTAATTTCTTTTAAAAAATGTAACATGCAATGTACTATTAAAAAATTACATAATATTGAATGATTATGTCAATATTTACCTATTGCCTTTAAAAATAATAAACTATGAGCTAATTTGAACATGAAGCATTTTCTGAAAATTCTATTAGCCTTTTGAACAGAAAATCCTCATACATAATGTAAGACGGCCGTGATATGCATGTCCAAAACTCATGGGAAGAACAAGAAAAACAAGCAAAATACGATTAGTATTACCATTTAATTCACAAATTAACCTTACTAGTTAATTCTACAGAAATTCTACATAAACACATTGTTAAATGACAAACATTTTTAATGAGTAACGAGGTTCTACTTCAAGCGCGGATCCAGCATTCAAAAAAGGTTGTGGTCACAGCTACTAGAAAATCGGCTAAGTACGAGTCGAAGCATGAACATGCTCATCAACAATCATGCAAGTCGTTTATGAACTTTAGAATTAGATTATTTCCTTTTTTCTGAGCATCAGGACTTGGGCCTTAGGAAAGGAAACAAACTTAGGAGGAAGTCGGACCCGTTTTCTTCAAATCAAATAGTCAGTTTCGATCCAAACCTATTTTAATCAATAAGTTATATTTTTTTCTTTTAGCCAGTAAGCCAATATAGGGACACTAGACTGGATTAATAGGTATCTTGACGTTGTAACAGGAGTAATGTAAGTGAGATCAGCAAGTGAGATCCACCAGGCGAGATTTTGATTATTTTTTACATTTTCTAAGAATATTAAATTAAATTAAATGCTAGGAACATTTCACATGAAACAACTTTATTTAGGTACTTACTTAAATTACAAATTCAAGCTTACGTTTCTTTTTTGCAAAAACGTTTATAATGTCATCAATATCCAGGTTCACATCTTTGCAGGGCCGTCGCGAGACTTTGCGGGGCCGGGCAAAAGGGGGCGCGGGGCCTGTACATATAATCTCTGCGCGGGTCTGAGGTATATAAAAAGTGCGTTTTCCTGCATTTGTTGGGAAAGGATTTGTTCGTTGATAGAATGAAAGACGTGGCTGTATAGGAAATCAATTTATTGCAAAATAGTTCACAAGAATGGAGCTCTGCGCGCTTTGGCATACGCAAAATTTGAAATTAGCTCATCCATTCTCAAAGAATGAGCTACCTCCCGTTCAATAGAAATCATAGCCAGATCATTAAGCCGGGCCTGGCTCATCGTCGAGCGCAGGTAATTTTTGATAATTTTTAGCTTAGAGAAGCTCCGCTCCCCTGACGCAACAGTCATCGGGATTGTGAGCATTATTCTTAATGCTATTGTTAGATTAGGATATGATTCTCGAATGGGGCCCAAGTACCTCAGTGCACCTAGTGCAGTGGTGACGCTAGATGGCACTACATACTTAAATGATTTCATCTCTGCAACGAAATCTGTTTCATCAATGTCCTCTGAATCTCCATCTTTCAAATAGATTGCTAAATTTTTGCAAAACTCTTCCAGTTTCTCATCTTCCTGATCAGATAGCTTGGACGGCTTAAAAAGAAACCCAAATTTACTCGCGTAGAATTCTATCTCTTCGAATCTCGATGACATACTAGTTAAGGCAACGTCAAGAATAGGTAGAAAATATCCTATCCTAAATTTCTCCTCTGCTTCATCCTGCAACTCTTGATGACTAACTTCCTCCGACCGATTAGGTTCTCTGGTACGCTTTTGCCCAGTTGAGGTTTAGGCCTCCTGATTCGAGGCACTTTGAACTCTGACTCGCAGCCTAAAGATTCTACAAGTTCCCTCGCGTTGTGAGCGCCTTTTTAAAACCGTTTTCTCGATAATCTTGAATGAAAGACTTAAGGCCCTGCAGATGCTGCAATGTCGTATCTAGAGTTGAATCGACCGCTTGTAACGTCTTGCTAACGCGATTGACAGCTTGCAATAAGTCATACCAAAGAACAAGCCCTAACACAAATTCGAGCGATTTTAGGGAGTGCTCTACAAGAGACAAAGCCTCAGACCTAACAGCAGGATCACTAGTAGTCTCAGCTATTTTTTCCAAAGCACTACAAACGTTGCCCAGTTGAAATCTTACGGTCTTGACACTCTCGACATGACTTTCCCACCGAGTATCTGACAAGGGTTTCAATGTTAGATTGGTACAATAAACCTTGAAAATGTCCCACCTTTTCGTCGAAGCAGAAACTAAAGTGTACAGACGCTGAATAACTCCAAAAAAAGTCATTGCCTCTTTGTGGCATGAAGCCATCTCACAAAGTACCAAGTTCAAACTATGAGCACAACACGACACGTGCATTGCTCGTTTGTTTATTTTTTTAACCCTGCTCTGAACGCCCTTCTCTTTGCCCTTCATGTTGGATCCATTATCGTAATCCTGAGCTCTAGCGTCCATAATTTCTAAATTATTTTTCTCCAAAGCATTTATCAGCTCATCCGTCAAACCCTCACCCGACGAGTCATCTACCTTTAAAAATTCAACAAACCGCTCAACAATATTTGGAATACCGGTCATATCGACGTAGCGGAGTACCAACGTCATTTGTTCCTGGTGGCTAATATCAGGCGTGCAATCCAGGATGATGCCAAAATATTTCGCAGCTCGCACTTCTTCCAAAATTTTCTCCTTTGTTGCCGTTCCTGTAAAAAAAAAATTATTAAATTTTGTCGAGACTTTTTGTGGGTCGGGATTGGGGGCAAGCCTCCGTGCTCCCTTTGAAATATGTTTACGTACCGATCAACGAAATCATCTCGTTTTGTATTTCTGGCCCCATGTAGTAAACGTGAGTTTTCTTGTCTCTGACGCGACGGAGGTGTTCTCTCATCGGAGGGTCAAACGTAGCCAGCATTTCCATGAGTTTCAGGAAATTCCCGTTGTCTCGTTCGTACAGAGTGGATGAAGAGCCACGAAAGGCCGAATTCGTTTCCGCCAGGTACTGGACTCCAGCGAGTATTCTTGTGAGCACATCCTGCCAGTGTTTTCTCTCTCGATCAATTATTCCTTCGTTTACCTTGTCCACAGTTGACTTCTTAGCCAAACGCTGTTCAAGCTCCGTCCACACGGCAAAGTGTTTGAAATGCTCGGGGGAACATTGGTGTTTCCGAAGCCTTTCTGAGCAGTGCTTCCAATCTCTAAAGCCCTCTTCCTTGCTTAACGCACTGGTTCGAGTGTCGTGCCTAGACAGATCACTAAAAATTCGACAGCAAAAACAGTAAGCCGAGTCTTTCTGTTTGGAGTAAATAAGCCAAGATCTCTCGGACTTTTCACCATTAACCAACGTATAGCGACAAAAATCTTCGCTGAAACCGCGGCCTTCGCTCTTCGGAAAAATGTATGGCTTTGTAATTTTCGGAGGGCCTCTTTCGACCAAAATACGCTTTGTATTAGCATCGATATGACGTGGCCAATTACCGGGATCTTCCGAGACTATCGGTGGCTCCAGTGAGGGTCCTACTGCACTAGCCGCTGGTGAGGGTTCACGACTGCCAGGTGACTCTTCCATTGGTGGCGCCACCGATGTTGGTCCGGAGGATGGTGGCCGCGGTGGCTCCTCATGATTTCCCCTCTCACCGTCACCGGTAGAACTGGAACATGTGTCTTCAACGTTCCCGCTGCCAGATTTGGATTCTAGATGAGCAGGTCGTAGAAATTTGTTTATGGCGCCTCTTTGAGTTTCTATGAAGGCCTCCCTTTTCCTTTTGGCACGTTTTTTCCGCGCCGCTTTCGTATTTTGCGCCCTATGTCTCTCTGACGACTTGTCATTTTGATGAACCTGGAAAAGGCAAGTCTGTGAGTGCCAAAGGACATTAGAATTTGCTAAACAGCGCTCGAAATATTATCCTCGTCAAGGGAAGACAGTTTTACTTCAATCTCATCGTCGATGACAATAAACAATAAATATTACACAGCCAGGGACGGATCCAGACCTCGGTCTTGAGGGGGGGGGGGGGGCGATCCTACCGTCGGTCCCCAAAATTTCGAAACCGCCTGCCGGAAGGGGGGGGGGGGGTGAGCATTATTTCAACTTATAGCGAAAATCTAGGTGTACCTTCACGTTACTAAACCAAACTAGCCAGCGCCTAATCCAACGGCTGAAAAGAACGATGTAAACTAACTTGTAAGCTGACATTATTTAATTTAATTTTTGACTTAGTCAAGACCACTGTAAGGTCACGTTTGATAGGAAAATGAGGCTAACCTCAGCAGATTATTATCGTTCCAAATAAATAGCTAGGTGAGATGTAAGGCAAATCTACCTAAGAAACTTTTCAAACATTCATTTACTTACCATAATTGGGAGATCCTCCAGGCAAAGGCGCTTCCTAAATTTATATCACGACTTACTGACACACAAGCGCTAAACTTCACTTCACATGACGATCAAAATAGCAAATAATATCTAACGCAATGATCGCCGTGTAAGCTCCTCCAGCCAAACAATACAGTGACACCAGCGTTGCCAACTCTAAAAAATATTTCATGCTAAGTTGACTTCAAAAAAATGCCAAAAACATGCTAAATTTTTTAAAAGATGCTAAAATAAAATGCTAACTCTTAATGTCCATTATACCCGATAATTTTTATATGTAAGAACGTAACTGTCATGTATGTGATGCTAATATTACAAACGGGAAAGTGTATGTTTCTCCGGCTTTCACGCCAACCAAAACTACTGAACCGATTTTCATGAAATTTAGTATAGAGATATTTTGAGACCCGGGAGTAACATAGGGTAATTCTTACCACGGAAAAATTACCCCTTAATTCCAAGAAAAATTTCTTATAATGAAAATCCGATGTAACACGGGCGAAGCCGTGGGCGGAAAGCTAGTACCTAATATAATATTAGTGTCAATAGGTAATAGAACAATTATAATTATAATATTATAATATGTTGTTTAATGTTTATCAGTAATAATAATTATTATTTTATATTATTTATGATTAGTAATTAATAATTGTTTTCGGACACGTATAAATGCTATAACTAGAATACTTAAAACACATATTAAAAAATGACTAAACGAAAAGACATAAAATAACAATAAAAAATAAAGTTATGGAAAAGTTTAGATTCTTAATACAAAAATCAGATGTTCTGTGATAAAAATAAAATATCCACATCCTCATTTACATTTTCTTCAATAATTGATGCCGTTGAGTCTGGCGCAGTAGACGTGGACGCGTATGCTTCGTTTGTTCCGATTTTTCGTAACACCAACTCCGGTACATCATAAGAGTGACAGCATTTGTTCACTCTTTTCAAACCAAATCTTACATATAAAATAGCGTTTAACGTTGTTGTATGCAAACTATTCCTGAGTTTGCTTTTTACCAAATTAACTTGGCTGAAAACGCGCTCTATGTCGGCGTTGGAATGGGGCAATGATAATAATTTTGTGGCGAAGGCAGCCAATTCGGAAAATGGATTATTCCCAGCAGCATCTTTGTAGTCTATAACTTCAGCCCAGAATTCCACAGTAGAAGAAGTACACTGCCATTCTGTATGAACAATGTTTCGCCATTGACATATGAGTTTATCAATTAGCGTCACGTCTAATTTAAATTCTTGCGCTATTTCCACGATAGACGGTTTAATGACCTTAAGGGTTTCATTTACTGAAAACATCGAAATTTTTTGGAGAACCAAAAAATTTGTAGGTAATCTTGCTTGTAACTCGTTGACAAGTTTCACAGTAAAATTAATACATCGTTTTTTAATATTTTGCACCTCTTCAAGTGTTATATGGTATTTCCTTAACTGAGTCTCAAAGGCGTAACCCATATATAAAGACGGATCAACATAACCGGAAATATTTTGTGTGAGTACATTAATTCTGGCCGTAGGATTCAGAATACGACCACTTATAGATTCTACTAATGCTATTAAATCTTTATATAGTTTAGTAACTTCAACATCGTTACTTTGGAAAAGTTTATTCACAGCTTGGACCTCCTGCAATATCGGCTTTATATAAATTAAATAAAGATGGTTAGTCGGGTCATTGTACATACTGTACAACATTTCCGCCATGTAACAATTTTCAGTTCCTCTGGCAGTTTGAAATAAAACCTTTAATTCATTCCACTGTTCCAAAATACGACACACACGGCTGGTTCTATGGAGATCCATCTTGTATTGCATAATTGAGGAATCTTTAATGGCTCTGATCCACAATTGATAGTTTTAAATAAATCTTTATAATACATTTGCCGCTTTGTAGAATGACAGAACCAATTGTAAGTTTCACGAATTAAAAATTCTATATTTCTAGGCAACGTTTCTTTTGAGGCATGCGACATAGCCAATTGTAAGGAATGGCAAACACAGCGTACTAACACTAAGTTTTCGTTAGATGTCTCATTTTTAAGTAATTCATAAATACCGTTGGTGGTTCCTGTCATAACGGAAGCGTTGTCGGTTCCAATGCCGATTATTTTTTTTATATTTAAGTTTAAACGAGACAGTAATGATTTAAGGCCATTTACTATGGTGGTAGCTGTTCCATCTTCCAATTCTACCAATCCCAAAAAGGTGGAAACTATTTTTTTAGTGACGTACTGAAGTATCTTACTGACACTCCCAATAACTTGTTTACTGAAACGTCCGTTGATTCGTCAATCAATAAACTATATTCTTGATCTCCAATATCAAATACTAATTTTGATAAAAAATGTGGTGCCAATACATTCTTAATTATATTTGTGCATTTGGTTCTATGTAAGCGTAAGTCAGCACTTTGGCTATCGCTAAACGATTTCTTACACACTTCAGATAAATGGTCAGTGGTCAAAATCGAAGCATGCTCACAAATAAACAAAGCCAGCGTACTTTCCGCCATTTGCGTCTTCAAGTTTGTTTTTATTTTCGAAAACGCAATTTTAGATTGACCTTTTAATGACTCCAAGGCTTTCATGTGTTTAGAAGATGAAAGGTGTTGTTTTAAACAATAGATTTTAGCCGCAATGTTACATCTGCAATACTTACAGTATGCTTTTGTACTTTCGTTTTCAACAGGTGAAGCCATTCTTTAAATTCCGACATTAATTCCCACTCCGAACGATAATGCTGAGTATATTTCGCAGTCATTTTTAAAATAAATCAGAAATCAGTAATTGTACAAAATAAAAGTCCACTACTATACACATGTAAATGTTTGCTAGCCAGACAACAGACAACTAACTAACAAAATACTTACTTGTACATTCATTCTCCTGTTTTCGATTCGGGGATTCCCGTCGCATAGTAAACACATCGTAGACAGAGCAAAAGCAACCAACCATAGACACAACGACACGAACTACACATAGGTGTGGTCCGTTTTGTGTCAATATGCGCTATTGGTACTGTGCAATTCTGTGTGATAGTGTGCAAACAGTCTGGACCGATCGAATGCGACATGAACGTATTCGTGCAACTCCGTCCGTCTCCGCTACTATTACACTGTTGGTAATGTGATCAGTGATTGCATAATTCGGACTGCAAGATAGACTAGTTAAAATAGGGAGCGATCGCGGAAATTTAAATGTAATTTAATAACGTAGGTAGCATTTTATTGTTTCATTTCTAATACTTATTAGAACAAGAAAGTATGCTAAAAAATATGCTTCATGCCAAAGTTATTTTTTTCATGCTAAATCACTTAAAAATATGCTAAATTTAGCCATAAATATGCTAAATTGGCAGCACTGAGTGACACGCCGCGACAGGTCAGGTGCGGCGGGGGAAGCGGTGGGGGCGGTTCGCTTCGGCTCGGCTCGGCGTCGCTCGGCTTGGTTCGGCAATGGCGCGGCAGCGCGCATCGCAACGGTGCTCGGCTCATCGCAACAGAGCTTGAGTTTGAAACACGGGCGGGGCGATTGACTGGCTAGACAAGGGCGCCGCGAATAATATAATACGACGTTACGATTATTATTTGAGTACGGTAACCTTAAAGACACTATGCAGAATAATACTGGTTCTTTCGTATTTATTTTAAGCTCTTTCTTGTACTCTCCTGCTCTCCTTCTTTCTCCCTTTCTTCTCCTTCTCCTTTTTCTCTTTCTCTTCCCTCTCCAATTTTTTCGCTTTTTGCTTTGCGGACGGCCCCGCGCTTCAGGCTTCGCTTCGCCTGAAGCGGGGCCGCCCGAAGCGCGGGGGCCTGCGGCTGCCCCGTCGGCCCTACCCAAGCGACGGCCCTGATCTTTGTGATATTAGGAGAGCTAGCCGGATAATCTCTGTGCCATTGAGGCACGCAACCAAGATTTTTATTCTGCGAAGAGTAGAAAAAGATCTCTCTGCGGTAGCCACGCTGACCGGAAGAGTCGCCAGTATTTGTAAGAAAATTTTTGTGTTAGGGTACAAATCTTGGTCGCATGCTTCAATGAGATGAGCTACCGAGTCTGGTATGGCCGAATTGTTCTTATATTCTCTTTTCCATTTGGTCATCCAGAGTCGGTATTCATTTATGACAGTTGACTCACTATCGTTAATGAATAGGCGGTACATCTGGACCACTTTTTTCACTTTCACTATCTCGATATCGATATCCCAGTCCCTGATACTCACATTAGGGTTTGGTAGAAAAACTCCTAAATAAAATAGGTCGAGTACCTCCGGAGACAATCTCTCCTCCAAATCATTAATAATGGAATCTAATAGAGGTATGTAGATTGATTTCCGAAAGTACTCTTCCACCGATTCCGCCTCATAATTGGACCTGTTTGTTTGTCTTTGAACTGTACGTGGGGATTTTAATGTAACATCCAGCTCTTTTGCTTGCTCTGTCGCCTCTGAAAATAATTGCTTAAATACAGACTCAGCATTTTGGCGTTTCGATCGTAATACTTCCATGACATCCTTCATAGCATCGACGACTCTTTTGATGTCAACCGATGCAGTTTGCAAGAATCGGCTCAAAGAAACTGTAGTTCCTGAAATAAAAAAAGAGATTTTTTTTTTTGAGAAATAAAAAGCTTATATATAGATCGATTTGTAGTTTTGTTTTCTTACCAAGAATATCGCTTAGGCATATCGAAGATATAATAAAGTCAGAGCTACTTAGTGTTTGTAAGAGACAGTGAGCGTCACTTGAAGTTTTATTATCTTGCCATGTCGATATTCTCTCCAGTGCGTTACAAATTTTAACCAAATTATCACCCTGGAATTGTAAATGTCCGTCGTGTCTTTCAACCCAACGTGTCTCGCATATACTTTGAATAGCCGTACCATCAAGCTCTTCTGAGAATACGCTATGGCGTTTTGCAGAAGCGTTAGCAAACGCTACGACTTTTTTCATTGTCCCAGTTGTGTTTCTACACGAAGCGACTTTTGATGACTTGGCCAAGGAGTTATTTAAAACATGATTGCTACAAGGACAACGTTTTGCGTGAATGGCTTTTTAGACAGTTCCTGAACAGCACCTTTAGCGTCGGAAGCCATTACTGAACAGCTGTCAGTTCCTATCCCTACACAAAAAGCTAAATCTATATCAAATTTGTAGCAAAGATTTTCCACGATTCTCGCTAATGCGATTCCTGTTAACCGTAATTATTTTATGGCATCTGAGGTATCTGTTTCTTTAAATTGAAGCATTTCATACGCGTCACAGAAGCATAAAAAATCTTCCTTAATAAATCCATCATTAAAATATCTGAATGATAGACTCATCTGTTCGGTATGAGATATATCTGTAGTCTCGTCAAAAATAATAGAGAAAAACTTAGCTTTTTTCACGTTTTGTAAAATAGTTTCCTGAATCTGTTCTTTACAAATGTCGATAAGTTCGTTCTGTACAGTTTTGCTTATGTAAGTCGCTGTAGAACTTGTTGATGATAAATGGCGTTTAAGAACTGAGTCGCCTGCATCTATTCTAAATTTTAACAGAGCTCGAAAATTTCCTTCTGCAGAGGAGACTTCACTATTATCGGCGTTCGTGCTTAAAATCTGGCCATCGTCTCTGTGGCCACGCAATGGTATATTTTGACGACCACACAGTATTATAGTTTTTATAATTGGTCTTAAACGATCTCTGTTTTCTGCCACTTGAGCCTTTCTTTGTGTAGAAATCTAGTTAGCAATATCGATCTCAGGTTTATGATAATACGCCAAAAAATTCTTCCCACTTTCAACGGCTACCTTATGGTAATGATTGCGTTGATGTTGCAGTAATAACCCGCCTTCGCCTAATAAGTTGTTAAAGGCCTTCAATGGTTTTGTCACAAGACGTCCAGGGTTAGATCTAACGAAATCAGTAGCAGATTGAGTGATAAATAAGGCACAATATTTGCAATAGAGTCCCTGATCTTTATGTGACAGCACAAGCCAATGGAATTTTTCATGATGTGATTTTTGGACATATTTTCTGTACGTTTTTCCGTGTTTTTGCAAAACTTGGTGCGGAAAATCATAGTTAGGTGAAGGCACCCAATGTTTTTCTAGTAGTGCAGCTTTAGTTGCATCAAGTTATAGGAGTCGTAATCTGTAGCTGTCTGTACTAATTTAATGTGCCCATTACAATTGACTAGCTAAAGAGTATTAGTGGCAGAGCAAGATATCAGCGACAATTGTACTCAAGGCGTGGACAGACGATTTGGTTCGATGTAGCCTGGTGAGCAGTGTGAACAACTTATTACAAGGGCGCCATCACACTAACTCAATCAGAGTTTCAGATGGATGCAAAATAAAACCACAAAGAATTTACCAAAATGAGCATGCATGTATTTTTTTTATTTAAAATATTGATTAAAATTTAAGAATTATTAAGCTGTAGACAGATCATGTAAATATATATACTATTATTAGAATCTTTTATATAGTTTAACAAATTTACCAGTTATAAGAAAGAAAATGATTAATGTAATACTAATTCTCAAATACAAAATGTTACTTAAATCTATTACGTAGTTAACTTGCTGTAGCCAACCGTTCCACACGAAATTTAAAAATACAGGTACTAAATCGTTAAATGGAGGTATGCACTCACGTTCCAGCCGGGCATCTGGTTACCTCGAGGTGGATTGACGTGATGAAAGCGGATGGAATCTCTCACGATGCACTCCCAATATGACACCCTCCACGTTTTTTCTTGAACAGATACGGCTTGACCACTTTAAGTTCGAAGATGCGTGCACATAGGTGTGCCACGCAGTAAGCTACTTAATCGGATAATAACCAAAGATTGGAAGAACCCTGGAAAAGATGAAAATAAAAATTGAAATTGGCATCGGCCATTATGGAGAACTACCACGAGCTAATCCAATATACAAGACAATTACACTTACCGTTTATTAGCGGGTTTAAGAATGATATTTTTATACAAGTAGAAAAATGCACCCCATTTGGGTAAAAAGAAAATAAACTTAAACAAAATTAATTAATCTTCAATTATAAAAAGATTTGAAGCGTGCTGATCTCCACTTCTCAAAGTTTAGGGTCACAATAGTATACTAATCTGTGGTCACAATGCGTCCTGCCGCCATCGTGACCAACAAGAGGAAGAAAGCATTGACAAACGATTCCATACAATAGAATTCAGCCATAGACTAAATGAAACATAGACATCCGGACCTAATTGCCCTTCAGAAGATTAATCATAAAAAAATGAGAAATAACAAATATATATTTTTACGAAATAAACCTATTTTATATTTAAGATACTTTAATTATAATTTAGAAATTTTAATATTTTAAATGTTCATAGCAAATATATTCTATGACCTTCACAGATACAAGTTCAAGGTGAATTATCTATTCACAGACTCAACTCAACATTAAAAAAGAATTTAAATTCTTTCAAGAATTACAGCTGCATTCCTTTAGGAATGCAAAGCATACTAACATCTGTTTGCCACTGTTAATAAACAGTTAATTAAGTACGACAGATTTATATATTGCACTGTCTCAATCATCCAGTACAGAAAGAAGTGTCTGAATGTAGGTGCATCCCCTCTGCTAACCGCGTCAGTAATATGTGAGGGCAAATGTCAATGTCAGTCCACCTTTCATGTACAACAATAACAAATAATTTGTCAAATGCAGTTTAGTATTTCAGTTGAAATCAATAAGAACACAATGTACTAATGTTATA